>PVLC010019427.1:0-30669 GCA_004027655.1 Graphiurus murinus | reverse complement strand
AAATGATGGTGAAAAATCATTTTCTCAAAAGAAGAAACGGAGGAACTTTTGACTCGATAATGTTCTCCAGAGAGGTATCACAGGTGCTTTGTTGAAGGGCAAATGCCTCTGACCCACAGGAAGTTTCCATCTTTGGAAAGTTTGAGGGGGAACTAAATTTTGATGCCTGTGAACACATAATTGCTAGTGCTTTTGACTTCCAAAGGCAGAAAGCAGCAATACCATATTTGAACCATCAAATACCGTTGGTTTTGTACAGATCATAAAAAAATCATAGATGTTGAACAGAAGTACTATCTAGCTCAGAAACACTATAACACAAACCCTGTCAGCTGTGACCCACAGCCAGCCAGCAGGGGTATTCATTTGGCATGATTGTTTTTAACATTGAAACAGGGGATACTTCGTGCTGTGGAGGCCAGTTTGCCACAGACCCCCCCCCCCCCACTTCCTGTGGCCAAACCAACCCAGGGGAATCATTACGTACTTGGTCCTGGGAGGTTTTGGGTTTGTGATACCATAGCTCAAGCCTTTGATTTCAGAATATGGAAACCAAAGCTTCTGCCCAAGCATTACTTTTGCCCTGGCGCGAGCACGCTCGCTTGCTCTCTCTCTCTCTCTCTCTCTCTCTCTCTCTCACTCTCACTCTCACTCTCACTCTCACTCTCTCTCACACACACACACACACACACACACACACACACACCACAATCTACACATATATCTACAAAAATGTAGATATACTTTCTTAGATTCACTTAGATATGTATTAATTAATTGGTAAATACACTAATTTAGATGTATATTTACCGATACATATTTGCATCCTACAATTTTAGAGAAAGCTGGCTTACTGTCAAATATATGGGGAGTTAACTTTTACTAGCAAATTAGTATTGTATTAACTATTTCATTAGAAATATTCTTTGTATGTTTTTATTTTTTTTTGCTGTGTTGAATATTAAACTCAGGGTCTCCCACGGGCTAGGCCAGCACTTCTTTGTGTTTAGTATACCTATACAACTTCCAGGAGTTTATGAGTGCTGTGCTCTATGGGAGTCAGGAGAGTTGAGCTCAAGGTGTGACTTTGTCCCAAGAATTGAACTGGTTCAGGTCTAAATTGCTCAGGCTTGGAGAAGATTTAACTCATGTCTAAGTAAGTTGTGTAGCACTAATAGTGATGTTGGTATTGCTTCTTTGCTTTAGAATCAGCCTTAAGGAAATACAGCTGGCCCTTACTTCAAGCCATGCAATTGTATTTCTTAACTTACACTAATGTGCTTCTTGTGCTATGGGATGGTTGTAAGTTACTTCCCTATTACCTCCTGTCAGAGAGAGACCAAGAATCCCACTGTTTAAGCTTTTGCTAGAAGCCATTCTCACAAGCACAGTAATTAAAGCTTTGTAGTCCCAAAGTGTCTGTAGCCACCAGTCTATATATCCACCTTAGGTGATGACAAAGACTATAAATCACTTGTAGGACAGACATTTTAATTAGCTGGAGGAATGAGCCCAAGGGTTTTGGCTATCATAGTGCTTAAATGCTATGCTGAAGAATTTTATGAGACAGGACATTTTTGTTGAGAATCATGGTACTAGCCAGAGTGTTTAACCAAGATTACTATGTTAATGTGTTTCTGTAGTACCAATAAATTAAAGCAGTGATTATCAATGCACATGGGACTTTTGTAGTAGAAAGACCACTTAAGAGGGGATTCATTACCAGTGCTTTTGTGTTGCCTTCTTGAAAGTTCCTTTGATTTTACATTTAATCCTCAACATCTTTGACCTTACATGGAGAGAGGTGTTTAATAGGTTACCAAAGGTGTTTGTTTTATGCTTGTGGTAAGAAATGAAGAAAGTTGCCAGAGGACAAAACCATGGCCAACATGAGCCCCTCATAATTACATTAATAAAATAAGTCATTTGGGGCCAGTGTGAGCATGTTCTGTATCTAGCACCATGTACCTGATTTCAGACCTGGGCCCTCTTCTCCAAGCACCTAAACCCATACCACAAAGCCACATTTTTAAAAGTCTCTTATTTATTTATGTATGTATTTATGTATTTATTTATTTATATTGCACTACTGGAGATTGAACCCAGGGGTATTCTACCTCTGAGCTACACCTCCAGCCCTATTTTTTTATTCTTTATTGTGAAACAGGGTCTCACTAAGTTGCAGAGGGCTTCACTAAGTAGCTGAGGCTGGCTGAGAACCTGGATCCTCCAGTCTCAACCTCCCAAGTACTGGGATTACAAGCGTGCACCACCACACCCGGTTTAAAGTCATATTTAACCTTTGTACTTGCACAGCACTGTCTCTGCACATCTCTTGTAGCACTTCAGTATGCCACTGGGCCTCTGACCTCACCATGGGCTTTGGTGTTCTCTTCTGTGATGTTAGAGGGCTAGGCAGCCTGAGTGCTGTGGTCTCTTACAGTGTTTGTGGTTTGGGCAATGGTTCCATTAGATGCTGAACATTTTGCTCCATTCTGTTTTCTGGAGATTGTTCTGCTGATACTGAGATTCATTTTGGGCTCTGAAACTATTTTTGGAAGAGTATCCCAAAGTCATGCATGTATTAGCATAATTCCCTAATTAACACACTTATTTAAGAGCTTCTTGGATGCTTTAATATATATATTATAGTGTGTGTGTGTGTGTGTGTGTGTGTAGTACCAGAGATTGAACCCAGCAGCCAGCGGCATTCTACTTCTGAGCTACAACCCTAGTCCCATTTTTTTTTATATATATATTTTGAAATGGCCTCGCCAAGTTGCTGAGACTGGCTGCAAACCTGCAATCTTCCTGTTTCAGCCTCCCAAGTACTGGGATTACAGATGTACATCACCACACCAAGCAATATATATATATTTCTTAAAAAGGTCTGGGGGTGTAGCTCAGAGGTAGAATGCCCTGGGTTCAATCCCCAATACCAACACACACACACACACACACACACACACACACACACACATGTTGAGAGCAGATCCAAGTCACGCAGTGCCTCTGAAACTACTTCTTGAGCCTTGGTGCCTTTTAGTGGTGATGAAAGCTATGGACCCTGTTTCTAGAAAAATACACTTATATGCATGTTGACCATATTCTGGGAACAGTGTCACCAGATTATTGACCATAGACACAGGACCTCAGATAAAGAAACCCCAGCTAAAAGTTGTCAAAAATAAAGCTTTTAGGGATTTTTAACTCCCAAGGCTTGGTTATAATACTTCTCCCTATATTTAAAGACATTTTTACTTCAATTAATTATAGAAGACTGTTAAGTAGTTAAAAAAAAAGAAAGCTATGAATTTTAAAGAAAAAGTTGTGCTTTAAAATATATGTTCTCACTCAGTCTGGCTCCTGGTGAAATATACTAGGTGGTGACCCACTTTAGGACCTATTTGGTTGTGTTATTCAGGTATTTTCAAAAGCCTCTATTTTGGAAGGGGTTCTTTGAGGTTTGTAATAGATGAAAAGTTAAAAAAAAAAAAAAAAACACCAAAACTAGGACACATTGAGTGACCACAGCTTCGTATCTTCTGTTAATATCAACTTTTCCCCTGTAAAATGAGACAGCGCTTATTTGTTTTGTAAACTTTTTTTAAAAACATGTACTCTTTTTTTGAGCTGCAGTGGGCATCATGGTGCCACACTGTGTCAATCCAAGAGTCCAAGACAAAACCATGGGATCGATGATGATCCTCTGCCTCTCTTACCACCTGAGTCTCCTATGGCCTGGGTCTCTAACACCACAAGTTTTCTGGTCTTCTTTTGAATCCTAGTTCACCTCCCCAACATATTGAAAACAACCCAAGGATGGTGGAAAGTGAACGGAACAGAACAGCCATGAATTAGAGATAAAGCTAGAATTCAATCTTTACGCCAAGATTCTTTCCTGACTTCCGTGTATTAGAGGCAGCAGGAAAGCTGTCCACTGGTTCGTAGATATTTATTGAGCACCTGCTGTATGTTCAGTCATTCTAGGTGTTCCCATAGGGCAGAGAACACATGACCCAAGTCAATCAGAGCTGCTGCCCTTGAGTGGAGAGGTCGATCATAAGCCAGTGAACAGCTGATAAAGAAAATAACAAATGGGGCCTAGATGCTAGGTAGGGTGAGGTGGTTCAGTGTGGCAAGGCAGCTGCTTTATCTAGTGTGGTCAGAGAAGAATGCACAGAGAGGGTGACATTTTGGCGAAGACCTGAGTAACAGGAAGCAAGCAGCCAGGCGAAGCCTAGAGAAGGCAAGGCGTTGCAGGCAGAGGGAGCAGCACAGGCCAAGGCCCTCAGGCAGGAGCAGTCTTGGCATTGAAGAACAAATAGAGGGTGGTGGAGGGGGGGAGTCAGCCAGCTCCAGGCTGTCCCAGCTCTACTGTCTTGCTAGGGTGTGAGCAACGAGCCAGTCCTTTTGGCTCTGACTCTGAGTTTTCTACTCTGGAAAATGGCGCTGACATTAGCTACCTCATAAGCTTGACACCACAATTAGATTTCATACGTTAAACATGCCCAGCACAAATAGGCCCTCAGGAAATGGTAGCTTTGGTTACTTTTAATCTCCCAAGGAAACTAATATGTTGACAATGGCCTTCTGAAAAGAATCACACTGGCCAAGGAAAGATGCTCAACAGGTTGCGTTTTTTTTTTTTTTTTTTTTTTTTGCAGTACTGGGGATTGATCTCAGGGGCTTTCTACCTCCGAACTATACCCCCAGCCCTATTTTTTTTATTCTTTATTTTGAAACCGAGTCTCACTAAGTTGCAGAGTGCCTCACTAGGTAGCTGAGGCTGGCCGAGAACCCGGATCCTCCGGTCTCAGCCTCCCGAGTGCTGGGATTACAAGCGTGTGCCACCACGCCCGGCTAACAGGTTGCATTTTGAAGACATCATTGTTTTAGGGTGGGGACGTGGAAGTTTCCCAGGATGGGGAAGCCCCTCAAATGACATCACAGAGGCATCTGCTCATCTGTACTCACTGTCAGCACCATGACTTCTAAAGAGAGAAGGGGGAAAGGAAATAAAGATTTTTGAATTTCTGAAAAATATTATTTGCTTTCTACGAACTCATAAGTATTAATGGAAAGTTTTAATAATTGAGAGGGATATGGTAATTGTATTGCAGTGGTACAATTGATAGAGCCGAAGGTGTTTTTATTTTCTGAAACTATATAGATGGATGAGGACTAATGAATATAGTACCAGCAATCACAGAGGAAGTAGAACCTCAACCGTTGAGAATATAACTGGATACAGTTGGTTCTCGCTTAGTTCTGAAAGTTCATTTTCCTTGATGATTATAATTTTGTGCATTAACTCTTGATAAGTTTGGATAATGTCTATTTGGTGTCTGAGTATTTCAGACTTTCAACATCCATTTGGTCCAGGTTTAATGTAAAGGACACATTAGCGTTTGCCCAAGTCACATGAATTAGGATGCAGAATCTACAATTATGAACTACATAATACACAGACATAGGCTTTGAGGACTATTTATTGGACAACTACTATAATTATCAGTGTGATGATTGGATGTTGCCCAGAGTGGGGTTCAGCTATTAGTTCTGCCCCTTATTAACAGGGGTCATTGGGCCCCTGCAAGCCTCAGTTCTTTCATCCCTAACAGTGCCTACCTCACAGGCTTATGTGAGAATACAGTAAGGATTTCTTTAAACCACCTGGCATAGTGCATGGCACACATCACCACAGGAAAAAAAAAATCATTTTTTATCAACGTTACCATCACCACTACCATTCTACCTGTAGCACTTAAGTATGAAGTCATGGGCCCAGTCCTTTTCTGAAATTAGCTTTGAAAATAGTGAGACATTTATTTACATAGAATTTTAATCTTTGAAGGCATTTTTGAGTGTGACTTTTGTTGGGGTATATGGGGACAAAGAAAGCACGGCCTGACAGCAAGGAACAGTCTTTATTCAGGAATATGGAAGGAGGCATCTGACCAGGGGGTCAGAGCCCACAAGAGTCAGAAGCCCTTCTCCTTACAGACTTGGGGCTTTTTATGGGGCAAGGAGGTGGGTACAAGAGTAGTCGTGTAACGTGTAAACTGCTGGTTGGTGTTCTAGTGACCAGGTCATCTCGTTCCTCCTCTGGCAAAGACTGATGGCCAGACCTCACAGTGCTCACAACTTTCTTACTCTTTGCTTTTTAATTAAGATTCTGGAATGCATATCAATAGAATCATTCTAGTTACTGCAGGAGAAGAAAATGGCTTCTTTATCCTCAAATGACAGGGATTTAGGGCTAATTTCTGCACAAATGTCTACTCTGAGAGATCTTGGAAAGAATATGGGAAACCAAAGCTGGAATTACTATATAGTGACAATGTTGGTCAAAGTTAGTTGATGGGAAACCTTGAAATAGAATATTTTGGTTTGCTATTCAGTATTGGACAGAGAATTCTGAGATAGTACAAACCCAACAAAATTGTATTAGTTGCAAAGGAGTCCTTTGAAAAGCCAGAATAGGCACTTTTATTGCTACAATTAAGGGAAAGGATGGTAAACAACTTCTTCTTCTTTTTTTTAATCAATTGGTGCATTGTAATCATACATTTTTGTTAGGTACAAGCTAATAAAGGCATATATGCACACATTTCTCTTGATTTAAGTTTGAACATCTAGTAGTCATTGGGCATGAATTGTTCAATGGCCATGCTTTCAAGGAGGAAAACTCCAATTTTAAAAGTGCATCATTTGAATGTAGATTTTAGGAGGAAAGCAAGGGCACCAACGATTTAGTTCGAAGAAAATGGGAAGTGTGTGTGTGTGTATTGAAGTTCATGATTCTTACTTGTTTGTGACTGCACACTTGTTTTGGATCCTTGGTGGTTCACAGTTAATTTTAAGTTAGAGTTTCCTGGGCTGTATGTATTTAGATTTTCAAAAGTTTCATTGACTTCATAGTAGGACATGATGGGTTTGCATTTGATGTTTGGCATAGCTGTGGTTTTGGTTGTTCAGAAGTCTTTGTTAGCTCTTTGGTGGTGTGGGGAATATATTGTTTTTGAGTCTGCTGGGCCTCCTCGCCTTCTTATCATGCACATCCTGTACCTGGGTTGTGGTTGTATTGATTTGCTGGGGTGCTGCTGTTGCAGCTGTCTGGGGGTGAATGAGAATGTGTTTGTGGGTGTCTGCCCTCGCTTTGCCTGCTGACCTGCTTCTTCAGCCCCAAAGTACAGCTGTCTTTGTGCACACTGGGACCCTCAACCTCTCCCCAGTACCTGTTCAAGTACCCTGAACACGATAGGTATGCAGGAAACATTTGTAGATGGAAAAATTTTCTCATTGTTCTCATGCCTTAAGTCTGAATCAGAATTCTGACACTGTCATTTGTACTCCTTTTGTGAAACGTTTTCCCTTTAAAAATTCACATTTCAGATATAGACACTAATACATCGAGGAGGGGGAGGTGCTGTGTGAATTTCAGAGCAGGCTCAGAAACAGTTCACAGAGAATGAATATGCCAGAATGGATTTTTATTCCCTTGATTATTGAAGTGATTATAAATGGTGGAAGAAAGGACTCGCCAAATCCCAGGTTCCCCAAATAAAACATTAACAACTTGAGTTTGGGTGATAAAGAGATGGATTTCAAAACAGGAAAAACTGAGTGATTAAGCCATCCTCTAGTGTACCAGATGCCAGGAATATATTACTGCCAGCCTGCCCTTTGCAAGAACAAGACACCAGTGAGGGGCACACAGGAGATCAGCTTTGACTTTGAAGTGACGGTTGCTATTTAAACTCATTTTCCTTAGCGTATCTTGTCCTGGAAACATGAGGGACCCTGACATTGCCTCCTGAGTGTGTATTTCCCCTCTGAACCAAGTTTCTGATGGGTCATTGATTACTCTGCCATGATTTTGGTGCTATAGAGCTTGTATATGTAGAATTTTGTTTTGAAACAAGAAAAATAATGACTGAAAAATCATTACTGTCAAGTTATTAAATGAGTCTTTCCATCCATATTATCTTCATTATCATTTTGAAAGCAGATTACACAGTGACAACTCTCTTCAAAGGAACTTGTGTCAAAATGAAAAAAAAAATTTTTTTTTTTTTGAGAAAATTGAAAGAGAAGACAATGGGCTCCCCACTCAACCCGAGCCCCACGCCCACCTGCCGCTCCTCCTCAGTCTTAAACAGGACCCTCTGCTTTTATAGTTTTCTTCTACTTGGGCCATTCTTTTGGAACAGCTGAGGCTAGAGTCAAAATTATAATCAGAAGCCGGGTGTGGTGGCACACTCTTGTGATCCCAGTACTTGGGAGGCTGAGACAGGAGGATCCCAGGTTCATGGCCAGCCTCAGCTACTTAGTGAGGCCCTCAGCAACTTAGTGAGACCCTGTTTCAAAATAAAAAAAATAGGGCTGGGTGTGTAACTCAGAGGTAGAATGCCCCAGTAACACACACACACACACACACACACACTCTCTCTCTCTCTCTCTCTCTCTCTCTCTCTCTCAGAAAGAACTTGCTTCTTTACCAGCACCTGATTTAGTCTCTGTAGAGTTTACTAGTGTTCAAAGAAGGCTGAAGCCACAGGTGTGAACTGCCCGCTCCCACCTGCAGGTATCCTTTCTGCAGCCCTGCTCTCGGTTGCCAGCAGTTTTGGGATGCGTCCACTTCCTTTTCAGACCCAGATTCCTCACCTGGTTTGTGGGGTCTCCCTCTGTGTTCTCTCTGGGCCTGGCCTTCCCTCTTGGTATCTTCATCCTCTCCTGTCCTCCTGACACCTTCCTTTTAGGACCATCTCCAAATCTCCCTAAGCACTTGGCCCCCCAATCCCAGTAGAACAAGCAACCCAGCCCTCTCTTGGTCTCGTGTGCTTCCCTTTCAAGGTGAGGTACATCGCCTCCCTTTCTTGGCCATCAGCTTGAAGACCTGTGCACACATACGCTCCCCTGCCCCAGTCCTCTTCCCTGCTGCCCACTCCGAGGATCACCGAGGATCCTGTCTGTTCTTACCTGTCTCCCTGGCAGTGTCCTTCTCTCAGAAGCTCTCTGCTCTCTTGGGTCTGTGCTTCTCCAGAGCTCGCTGGAATCCTTTACTCTTCCATTTCCTTTTTGCCCCTCTTTCATCGCCCCCCACCCCAGCCTCTTAACTAGTGGCGTTCCCTGGAGTTTTGTCATTGTATTACCATCTTTCTCATTCTGAATGGTCTCACCTACTTTCATGGTCTTAGCCATACTGCTTACACACCAAGGACTTCAAAGCTCTGTCTTCTATCTTCCCCCAAACTGAATCACTGCTTCTAGAATGGGGCAGGCTCAGGGCAAAGGGCTTTTACTCTGTCTTCTTTGACCTTCACACCAGACTCGGAGGAGGAGGTGCCATAGCTCTTGCATTTCCCACTTGAGGAAGCCGTGACTTAGTCAGATCCAAGGACAGGCCCAAGCTCGGTGACTTAATATGCTTCTTCGCGGACCTTCTAAAATATTCTTTAGGCATTTCCAAGTCAACATGTCCACAATGAAATATTCCTCCTCCCAACCTGCTCCTCGTCCATTTTCCCCATGAGACTGGTCTCACCATCATTCAGTCGCCTGAATATCATGTGTACTTTTCTTTCTCCCTCACTTCTTCCTCCAATTCAGTGACTTGCCAAGATCTGCTGAATTGACTTGCTAAGTATTTCCCGGATTAGCTTCTTTCCCATCAGCCCCACACTTATTTAGGCCTTTATCATATGTGTAGATAATTGTAATATCCTCAGAACTGAGCTCCATGAATATAACTTTGCTTTGTCAAATCCACCTTCCACAGGGCTTTCTGAAACTCAGCCTCCCATGCTGAGAATTTTTGTTTTTTTGTGATACTGGGGATTGAACCCAGGGACATTCTGTCCCTGAGCTTTATTTTCACCCTTCTTTATTTTTAATTTTGAAACAGGGTCTTGCCAAGTTAATGTGCACTGACCTCAAACCTGCGATCCTCTTGCCTCAGCCTCCCAAGTACTAGGATTAGAGGTATGCATCAGTACGGTTTAGTCTCCTTGGGAAGGTGCCCTGTAGGCTGGCCCTAGCCTACCTCCGCTATTCCATCTCCCACTTGCTGGTTTTTGCCTCATTTCATTTTTCTATAAATATCTGAAGAGGATGGCAGGTATTCCTCTGTACGATGGACGGAAGGACTTGTTGTATAATGTCAGGAAAGGTAAATCTCATAGAGAAATCTCATAGAGAAAAATCTGTCACTTTCCATGTAAGGACAAACACACGCACTTCTGTGCCTCAGCTCACAGCGCTTGCTGAGCACCTGCAAGGCCAGAAAGCAGGCCAGGCGCCGGCGGGAGCTCCAGGAGCTTGCCTGGTGCCGGTGTGGGGACAGCACGTGCCCCAGGTTTCATCCTATGGGGACTGAGTTCAGGGATAGCAGCATGGTGAGGCTGGAGGGGTTGTGAGCCGAGCATGGGGGGAGGATTCTCGAAGGAGGGGTGCTCCAGGTCAGCCTTCAGGGAAAATCTTATTAACCAAGTTGATGGTGGTACAGACTCCTTTCCCCCTTTTGCTCTTGGGGATTTATATTTTTCCCCTTGAATTTGATCAGTACTGGTCAATTGTACAGAACTAACACCAGTTAAGTGCTTATATTTTTTTGTCTTATATTGTCTTTTGTGGTGATGGGGGGTTGAACCCAGGGGTTTTCTACCTCTGAGCTACACCCCCAGCCCTATTTTATTTTTTATTTGAAAACAGGATCTCATTAAGTTGCTGAGGTTGGTCTTGAACCTGCGATCCTCCTGGCTCAGCCTCCCAGGTACTGGGATTACAGACGTGCATCACCATGCCCCGCTCACTTAAGTGCTTTTTAAAAGCAGACCCTCCGTGGTTCATACTTTTGGTAGGGACTTATGTCGCGAGGGCCCCCCTTGTCTGTGTTCCGGTGGCTCCTATAGGTGCTGGATAAGCATTGATTGATTCCGACGCCTGTAGGTGAGGCGTTCTCCTCTTTCTCCCTGAGGTGGCAGAAGTCCAAGTGATAGTTGAGATTTGCCCTCCCTCCTGGAGGGGTGGCCCTGTGAGGTCCTGAGCCCAGTGCCCTCTAGTGCATCTGGGCTATCTCAGAGGCAGGGCAGCGCCCCGACTTGGTGTCCAACTCTGCGTGCCCGACTCGATTGCAGAGGAAGGGAGGGCCTTTTAAAGCCTAAGCTAGTAATTACATTCAAGCAGAAGGAGGGGCAAGGTGGAGCTAACTCGTTTATTAGCATATAATATGACCAGCCTTACTTAGATAAGTGTAGATTACTGTGGTTTGTCTTTCCCTAGCTGCAGAAAAGGCTTGGAGAGCTACCCTTGATTAGGAGTTAGTCAGTGAGCATCTGTCTGAGGATCTGAAAGTGCAGAACATGTCATATCAGCAAGCTTTATCCTTCAATTAATCGCAGATTCTTATCTCCACCTATGTGAAGTTAACGCTTGACTTGGTTTAGACTCTGCATTATTGGCCCCAGACCTGCTTATTCCATTGGGCTTCATGGCTTCATACCATTGGGGCGAAGCCTTTGTTTTTGCAGAGACCCGTTTCCACCAGCTGAATCGCACCGTAAGTGTTTCCACAGGAACTCTGCCCTTTGTCAGTGTCAGTGTTGTGGCTGTGCAGCAGAACACACAGGGCGGAGGTGTCTCGGCAACAGATCTTTCCATCCCCCGCTGTAAACTTTCCAGTGTGGTCTGGCCCACTGTGGTATCTTAAACCAGGTTTGCCAGTGACCATCTGGGAACCGATAATGAGAGGTCTTAAAGGACCCTTTGGGGACTATCACCCAGAAAGGTGGTTTAGTGTTTCTGCCAGTGAATACTAAATGATACTCTGATATCACAGAGAAGTTGTTTTAAGGTCTGAGAATGCTGGGTGTGGTGGTGCATGCCTGTAATCCCAGTACTTGGGAGGCTGAGACAGGAGGATCACAGGTTCAAAGCTGGCCTCAGCAACTTAGTGAGGCTAACCTTGTTTCCAAATTTAAAAAAAAATAGGGCTGGGGGTGTAATTCAAAGGTAAAATGTCCCTGGGCTCAATCTCTGGTACAACAACAAACAAAACAGAGAGGGAGAGGGAGAGGGAGGGGGGAGAGAGAGAAAGGAAGAGAAGAAGAAGAAGAAAAAGAAGAAGAGGAGGAGGAGGAGGAGGAGGAAGAGGAGGAGGAGGAGAAGAGGAAAGAGAAAATAAAGTCAGAGAACTGTGTAGCCTCATTCAGGAGACAGGAAAGCTTCAACTCCAGAAGGTGATTCTGTCCATCTGTTTCCCATAGATCAACAGATACTAGTCCAAATGAAGCTGTTTCTCTGATTGCTATCACTGGAGTTTTGGCCTTTCCTTTGTACTGCTGCTTGGGAAGTGGCCTGGAGTCCAGTTGACTCTTAACTGGACTTCACATTTACTTCCTTGTTAATGATCACAGTGGAACAGCTGCCAAAGTGATCTGGCCTTTGGATGAATAAATCAAGGGACTGGCTTGGAGGCTGGTGTACTGTTTGGAGAAAGGGCTTCATGCAATTCCAATTAATAAATGAATGAATCTCAAATGATTATAACCCAAGTGAGAGATCTCACAGATTAACAACCCTTTGGGCAATCGTGACCAGCTCACTGAAGAATTACCACAAGAGACTGGAAAGAGAAGACTTTTGTATCAAGAACAGTTGACTTCTCTTATAAAACTGTAAAAGGGCTAGACTATAAGGAAAAGAGGTTCTCAAATTTTGCAGGTGAGATTTTCATTTATTCTGGAGCTATAATAGAATGAAACTAGGAGGGCATGGTGGCACACACCTGTAATCCCAGTATTTGGGAGGCTGAACCAGGAGGATCACATTTTCAAGGACAGCCTCAGCAAGTAATGAGATTCTCTCAGCAACCTAGAGAGAGCCTTTTTCAAAGCAAAAAGTAAAAAAATGGCTGGGGGTATAGCTTTGATGTAGAATGCCCCTGAGTTTGTTCCCCAATAAACACAAATACACACACACACACACACACACACACACACACACACACACACACACACAAAAGACTAGAGAATGTAAGGTGAATGATAGGTTTCTTTATCTTTTTTTTTTTTTTTGTGGTACAGGAGATGGAACCCAGGGGCATTCTACCTCCAAGCTATACCCTCAGCCCTACTTTATTCTTTATCTTGAAACAGGATCTCACTAAGTTGCAGAGGGCCTCACAAGTTGCTGAGGCTGGCCGAGAACCTGCAATCCTCCTGTCTCAACCTCCCAAGTACTGGGATTACAAGTATGCACCAGTACTCCCGGCTTTATACTTTTGTTTACATATAAAACACATGTCTACTGTGCAAAAGTGAAATCTAGCGTTTTTGTAATCAAGCAGTATTTTGAGTGATATTTATTACATAACAGCCTTGACACTGTGAGAAAGTAAAAATTGATTTAAAAATACATGTGAGGGGCTGGAGATAGAGCTTAGTGGTAGAGTGCTCATCTAGCATTCAGGAGGCCCTGGGTTCAGTCCTCAGCACAGTAAAAAACCAAACAATAACAACAAAACTACACACATGTGACTCAGGCTTTCACATATATATGAGTACAGAGATGTTTCAAAAGAGTTTATACATACTTTATTAGACTGAAATAGTGGAATTACATTTGGCACCAGGAAACTGATCTGGATTATCCAGAACAGAGGTTTTCTAGGTTTGCACCTTCTATGTGGAAGCTGGCCTGACCGGTTGGCCAGAACACTGCTAGCTTTTTTTGTGTGTGTGTGGTGCAGAGGATTGAACCCAGGGGCATTCTACTTCTGAGATACACTCCCGGTCCCCTGTTTTATTTTTTATTTGGAAAAAGGATCTTGCTAAATTGATGAGAGCCTCAATAATTTGCTGAGGCTGGTCTTAAACCTGTGATCCTCCTGTCTCAGCCTCCCAAGTACTGGAATTAATAGTTCTTATGTGTGAGTTCTCTATGCCCAGAATCTTGCCATCTCTATGCTGCACAGAACCTGTATTTTGTAGTGGTGGCTCTTTTGGATGATGGCTTCCTCAATGGTGAAACTTCCAGTAGCACCACCTCCTCATGCAGAGATGCCACCAGTATACAGTCAGGACACCATGAAGTGTGTCATTTGGAGGACACCCTTGCTCATGAGCTTGGGCTAGAAGAGTTATGGCTTGGCTTCACTCTGGCAGTGAGCCAAGTGGTCTCTGAAGGTTCCCTGGGCTCTGAGATTTCGATGTCATCCACGTCCGTTGTCGGGGTTGTGTTTCATGATACCAGATGTGTAGGAAGAGTGGGAAATGCACAGGAGACTAGTTCCACACAACCCATGTGAAGCAGGGTCAGGAGTCAAGTTGGATGATGTCTGGCATTTCTCAGCCACATCAGTACACATGTGTTCTGTGATGACCAGGTGCTACCATGAAAGTAAACTGACAAGGTGTAGTATGCTGGAAATAGGGATTTGAGTGACAAATTTAATCTTTTTGCAATTCCTTCGTTCCATTTCTTCCTTCTAACCCACCCTCCTCCCCTGCCTCCCTCCCTCTCTGTGATTCATTGAGGTGCTTAATGTTTATAAATAACTCATTTTAGCTAGGTGTTGTGGTGCACAACTGTAATTCCAGTACTTGGGAGGCTGAGGCAGGAAGATCTCTGGTTCAAAGCCAACCTCAGCAACTTAGCCAGACCTTGTTTCAAAATAAAGTAGAGCTGGGGGCATAGCTCGGAGATAGAAAGCCCCTGAGTTCAATCCCTAGTACCAAAACCAAAATAAAAAAAATAAAGGTATTTTAGAGACGGAGCCATATGTAAGGCTAGGGAGAGTGCTAGGTGCTTCCTTGTGACCAGACCTGTTCTTTTCCAGCCTGTGGAGCCAGCTGTGGGATGAGCCAACAGGGTCTGGATCCATCCAGCAGCTGCGTTTGTGAATGAGATAGGTGGGTGGCTCCCGGGCACTCATGAACCATGGCCCTGCCAAGGTTTGCTTGGGAGATTTTTGTTCGTGTGCTACTTGTGGAAGTTCATTCCCGGGCCTGCCTGGGTGACCTTCTGTTTTCCCCAGATCTGGATTGCTAGCTTTTTAAGCGGAAGGTACCTTAGAGGTCATCTAGGACAAAGGCGTCTTCATTTTAAAATTTTTAATCCTGTGATGGTCCTGAGCTGCCAGTCGGGTGAGCAAGGCGAGGCTCCAGTGTGCCCCGCTTCACATGCCAGTTTCTCAGTTTCCAATTTGAGAGAGTGACCTTATCATGAGGCTTGCTACGAGGGCTTCTTTCTGTTCCTGTCACAACAGTAGGCTGTGTGCTCATTCACACTTGGTTCCCTTTTCTAGCATATTTCCTAACAAATCATTTCCCTCTTTTCACTATTTCTAGGGGTAGCAGGTCCTAAGACCTCACATAGATATGACCTCCCTTCCCAACCCCTTCCTAGTTTTGGGAGGACAGTCTCTCACAGGGTCTCTGTCACTGAGGTCCCTTTGAGGCTAGAAGGGGCAGGTGTTTCCAAGTCTTTTGTAAGCATCTCTGGTCTTATAAGCATATTTTTCTAGATGGTGCATTTTTTCAGTCTCATAGGCATATTTTTCTAGATGTTTTTTTTTTTTTTTTCAAAAAACTATGTAGGTTTTAGACTTCCAGTGAAAAGAGAAAAGCATAATGTGTATCCTTTTCCCACCCAGAGACTGCAACTTTCACTATTTATGGAGGCGGGACCAATGAGGCCACAGAGGATAACTTGATGATGGTGGAAATCACCGTGAACTCATTGTGGTGAAGAGGACAAATGATCCTGCAGCATGGATCTCAGCTTGTTCTTCTACCTTAGACTTCCACAGTGTCAGGAGAAGGCAGAGATGTGATGAATAGGGCCAGGGGTGGGGTGGGGTAAAGCAGAGTAGTAGCCAGTACTCAGGAAGGATTAAGTCTTTCCCATGCAGTAACTCACGTAATCCTCAGAATACCTGTGGAATATGTAGATTATGTTATTATTTTCCTCTTTGTGAGGTAGCTGAGGACCAGAGAGGTTAAGCTACTTGCCCCAGGGAAGTGGTGGAGCTAGAGTGTAAATATCTGCAGTGCAGCTCCTAGGCTGCATTACACCTGCCCCAGGTGGTGGATGTGATGCACAACGAACACCTTTGAGATGAACGCCTAGGAATTTGCCTTTTAAGGTTATATGCCTCTTAGTTCTGATAAAGTGATAGGGATATTATTTAAGGGCTAGAGTCTGTAGGGCCCTGAATAGGAAGGACACCTTATATGCACTGTGTGTTCCTCTGGAGCAGATGCTAGGACTCCAGGTTGATATGCCTGCCCTGTTGAAGACAGGCTTGTCACGTTGGCACCCAATTAATATTATTTTTTAGCAATTCAATGTCAAATAGTCACATCACACAAATTTGATTGGCCTTCTCTGGGATTTACTTGTGTTCAACACTGTGCCGGCTACACTGTATATTTCTACCTCTGATTTGAGCCTCTCTAATCGAACAGTGAAGTACTAGGTAAAGTCATGATTGAATTTATCAGCACAAGCAGCTGCTAGAGTGTGGGGTATACTCTACAAACAGTAACTTGATGTGGTGTGGAATTTCCCAGCTGCAGTGTGTAGCCTACACCACTGGCCTTTTTTTCCTCTTTGGAGATATTTCAAAATTAACTGTTACTTTGCCAATATGTTCAATACTATGGTTTTGTTGCTGGGAAATGAAACCCAGAGCCTTGCACATGCTAGACGTGCCTTCTACCACTGAGCTACACCTCCAGCCCCAGGTTCAGTCTTTGCTGGAGTAATTATTATGTGTCTGGGGTTATGCTAGACATGGGACATACAGAAATCAAAAGGTAGGTTCTTGGCCCTCAAGGAACTTGTCTTATAGGGGAATCTGATACAGAAACACTTTGATAGCACAGAGATTTAATTTGCATGTATGATAACTGCCTTCATGCAGAGCTCTGTGAAAGAATAGAGCTTTCATGATCAAAGCAAATATGAGCAAACATTTCACATATTTCTGCCAGTGTTTTGTGAGCCCATTCTGTTAATGTGGGCTTGATTTAAAGTCTACCTCGCAGTCTTGGACTTCAACCAAACAGCCATTATAGGGATGAACATTTAAATGAGTTATTCTCCCTAAGCTGTAGAGTTTTCCTCATTCATCTTTTTATTCCAACATTAGCTGATGATGTGGACATTCTCACAAGCCACCTTTAAGCATCATTTGGGAGTGGCTTAGAGATTTCCCCATCTGCTTACTCTGGCTTTTCTTTTGCCCCTTCCCCTAGCATCTGTTTGCTGGTGATTCTGTGTGGCCTTGAGGACCCTTTGAAGTTGGGTGGTGAGAGGAGCAGGGGAATGGTGGAAAGACAAAGATGAGTATTATGAAATGATGAAGGGATTTTGATGAAAATTCAGGAGGGAACGTCATAGTGCTCCTTCTCTAAGGTGGTTTGGTTTGTGTCAAGCTACAGAAGGGAATACTGATTGAATGACTTAAAAATACAATGACTTTTTATATTTATTTATTTTTGTGGTACTGGGGATTGAACCCAGGGGCATACTCCCAGCCTATTATTATTATTATTATTATTATTATTATTATTATTATTATCATTATTATTAATTTTGTGATACTGGTGATTGAACCCATAGACATTCTATCTCCAAGCAACCTCCCTCTCCTTGTGCATTTCTTTTTATTTATTTTGAAACAGGCTCTTGCTAAGTTGCTGAGGCTGGCCTTGAACCTGTGGTCCTCCTGTCTCTGCCTCCCAAGTACTAGGATTTCAGGTGTGTACCACCATGTCTGGCATGACTTTTTATTTTATTGCTTCCTTAAGGTGATGTTGCGATTGGAAGCAGCTTTGCTGTGCTGGTGTTTTTTTTTCTGATTATCTTTGAGGCTCGGTGGAAAGGCACTGCAGGTGGATTCCTGCTTAATGCATGTCCTTTAGCTGCCTTTGTCGGCTTTCTCTGGGGCATTGGTGTCCCTACACAGGTGGATCAGCCACTGACACTCTTGTCTTGTAGGGCTTAACTATGCTGCTTCTAGGGCTCACACAATTGGAGCATCTGTAGCTGATTCCCAACCTAATTTCATGGAGGTTTGTACTCTGGCTTAGATTCAATTACTCTTAAGTGGTGGCTGATGTCAAGTAGAGGCCTGGGAGGTGAGACACCTGGTGCAGGCCCCTTCCACCAGGAATTAGCTGGTCATGCCTCTCTCTGTCTTACACACCAGAAGCCCAATATAGCTGAGTAATGAACCTCATTAGTACTTTATATTGGCAGATCAGAGGTGTTAGATATTAAAACTGTTTTATACCATGAGTGTTAACTTTGTTCATTCAATAAGGGAGGATGTAACAACCTTTGCCAAAATAGAAAGGAAGTGAGGACCCAGGCTTTCAGGGGATGAGGTGAAATCGCCCTTTAATGGGCTTGGCTGGGGCAGTGGGGTAAGGAGAGGATGTTAATGGGCCTGCGGAGTAGAGTGTCCACTGGCTTCTCAAAAGTGATTCATCCAGGTGCTGAGAGAGCTGGAGAAGCCACAGGGCAATACCCGTTCCTTCCATTCCTCTTTTTGATAAGGTCTTGGTCCACTTTACTTGACAGCTAGCCTTCAGGTTTTGTCAGCATGTCTTCCTAAATGACAGATGGTGGGGCTGGTATTTTCAGGAGAGGCAGTGTCTCCCCATGGTTTGTCACAGCCAGAGCGGGGTGCCATAGAGGAGACTGATGCTCACAAGTCAATCACCAAGGGCTCATCCTGTTTTAGAATGATCTGGGGGTGCCAAGGTGTGGTGGCACATGGCTAGCCTGGACAACTTAGGCCCTCAACAACCAAGTGAGACCCTGTTTCAAAATGAAAAATAAAATAGGTCTGGGAGTGTAGCTCAGAGGTAAAGTGCCCCTGGGTTCAATTCCCAGCACCAAAATGAAAAAAAAAAAAAAAAAGGGCTAGAGCATTTGCCTAGCATGAGTGAAGCCCTGGCTTCAATCCCCAGTGCTGAAAATGACCAGAAGGAAAGGGCTGACTGGGTGAGAACAGGAGCCCCATGAACCCCGCGTGGTCTGGAGAGGCAGGTGCCTGTCAGGTTTGCTTGGTTGATGGAGGGCAACAGGAGCTTCACCTCCACCTCTGATGCCGGGGCTTGGATGGAGCCATTTTTCACATAGACTGTATTAAGACGGAGGGAAGCTTCTTTAGCTCTTTATTGGGTCCCATAAAAGGGCGGAATTTTTATTACTGTGTTCTTAATTTTAGTTAGCCACGCCAAGCTGGGCTGTACACCCGCCCCGGCATGTAACTTCTGTGGCTGACCTTTTCCTCTTCTTGCTCACCTGTCAGTCACCAGAAGCCACTTTCAGCAGCCATTTGTTATTTGTTGCCTTCCCTCTGAATCCTCCAGGCTCAGTGAGGGTCACCCCCTTTATCTTTCCACCCCCCTGTATTTTCTGTTTCCATAGCAACCAGCACTCCTGCCTTAGAGGGCTTGCACATCATTATTTATAACCAGTTTCTCACCTCCTAGACTGGAAGCTTCAGGAAAGCAAGGGCCACAGTCCCACAGCACCCTCAGCTCCCAGCACAGCACAGCACTTGGCTGGTAGCAGTTGCTCTGTTTGTTAGTGTTTGTTGGCTAACAGACAGATGGACTGACGGATACAGTAGCATTCCCTGTTGAAGCTGGGATTCAGGTTAAACTGAATCCCCCTGAGAATTTGATCAACCAATGACGGGATCAGTGTATATTCTTGAAAGCCTGCACTTGACCACTGAGGGGACATTTGTTTGCTTAGCCCTCTTCAGAGTTCAAGTGTTTATCCTGTTTCCTTTCTTATGCATTATTTACTTTGGTCCTCAAAGAAATTCTCCATGACAGGTAGGTCACTGTTTCTACTTTGTGTGAGGGAATATAGCTGGGACTTGAAGTTGGATCTTCTGACTCCAGATCTGCTGGGACTCCCCACATTTATTGAGCACCTACTATATACGAGTACTTAGCATTTGTTATCCTCTTGTACCTCCCATCAGTCTTATAGCAGTGGATTTTATTATTATTCCAGTTTTATAGGTAAGGAAATGGAGACTCAGAGAAACTAAGTAATTTTTTCAGGAACACACAGCCAATAAAAGGAAAAGGAAGAGTCTGGATTCAAGCCAGTTCTTTAGTGCTGGATGTACAGCTTTTGCCTGCAGAAAGTGCCAGCTAAACCTTTTGGATTCTTTTGGTAGGGAATGGGGAGGAATGCTTACCACATTAGAAATTGGTTCATGTCTGGTTATATGTTTATTCCTAGGTTCATGGTTGTCTTACAAATGTGTCAGTGATATGCCAGGAGTATACTTGGGATGTTTCATCCAGCATTCTCACTACTATGATCCAAAAAACTTGATGACAACAGTTTAGAGAAAGGAAGATTTATTTGCTCACAGTTCTGGAGATTTCAGGGGTTCAGTTTATGGGAGGCTGGGTGAAGTCTGTGGAGCTCAGGTCATGGCACAGGAAGCATGTGGGTGAGGGAGGGAAGGCGAGAGAACAAGCGTGTGTGTTTTGATCTCACATCAAGGAGATTAGAAGAAAGAGAAAGCAAGCAAGGAGGTTCAAGGATACAAGCACAGTCAACAAGGCCACACCACCATGATCCACCTCTTCCAGCCACACCCCACTTTCCTACGTTACTACCTAATAAATCCATTACAATGAATTTGGCCACTGATGAGATTACAACCCTCGTGATGCAGTCACTTCACCTCTGAACATCCCTGCAGCAATACATGAGATCTTCCAGGGGGGACACCCACATTTCAACCACACTAGGATAAATAATGTAACCAGACAAGGACTATGACAGAATAGTATGTTTTAAATGCCCCCTAAAGGATTTATGTAAGGTGCCACCAGAACATAGGGCTGGGAAAGTAGCC
The DNA here is from genome assembly GCA_004027655.1 of Graphiurus murinus. Taxonomy (NCBI): domain Eukaryota; kingdom Metazoa; phylum Chordata; class Mammalia; order Rodentia; family Gliridae; genus Graphiurus; species Graphiurus murinus. The sequence continues at coordinate 9,758 of PVLC010019427.1, read as the reverse complement.
AACATCTGTATGGTGCTTTGCAGGTGGTCTCTTGCTTTCACAGTTACTCCTGTTTGTGTTGTCTCCCTCCTTATCCCAGTCCCTGGAGGGATGAGTTGAGGTACTGGCCTGCAAGGGCTGCCTGTTGGCCACCACTGGGCCCAGCATGCCATCACATGGCTTTGCCCAGCCTGTTTTTTTGTTTTCTGGTACACCAACAGCACAAAAACATAGAGAACAGAGCTGGCTGATATTTGGATCTGGGGATTTTATAGAAATAAGACTTTTCTTATTCTTATATAAGAATACTAACCTTATATAAGAAAATGCCTCATGAAAACATTAAACCAATGTCCTCTCTCCCCTTGGAGGGGCAATGCCACCTTGTGTGTGTCTGTCTACACTGGGGATCTTGGAGTGCTTTATGACACTTTACCCAGTCCTGGGGAGGGAGAGGGAAAGAGGGTTGTCACTTTTCTTTCATGGGACCAGATAGGGGCAGGTAGATGTTTAAAGGGATGTGTCCACCTTCAAGAGGCCTTCTCTTAGCCTCATCTAACCCATCATTAGTAAAAGCTTCCGAGTAACCTTGATGACTTAGATGGTACAGTGCTCCGGGATTGGCCCTTTGGTATTCGTGGCTGGCAAACTTTCTGTTGAGGGATTGTGGGTTATATCTGACCCTCCTTGTAGCAGCCAGCCTGCCTCATATGGCGTCAGCCGCAGCCCCCACCCCGTCCCCCTGATGAACTCTGTCCTGGGGCATGTGTTTTCGTCCCTTCAGTCCATTGGCACGCTCTAAGCAGTACTCATTTAGGGAGCTGCAGAGTTGTCATGAAATGATACTTTATCAAAAAGCGTAACATAAACTATCGATTCCCCCAAATAACTGATGGGGCTGTAGCACCAGGTGTGTTGGGAGAGAACAGCACCACTCTGATTTATTTCCTCTGTCTTCGCTAGGGGATGAGGGACGCAGCTTCTGGAAAGCAGTGTTTATAAATCTTCATCTTCCTAAGATGGCCAAGGTCCTGCAGAGCCGTGCTCTGCCTCCTGCCCTGTGCTGAGCTTGAGCCTGGGGAGGAAGCATGGTGGGTGGGTGTGTCCAGGAGGGGGGCCAGAACAGGCAGCCTGATTCTGGGGAGCCTTAGTGTTTCTTTTCTCCTTTGACTTCCCATGTTCTGAATTTTGGGCTTCAGATGCATATGTCCATTGAGATTTATTGGACATAAACAAAAGCACACTTGTTTGCTAGAGAGGCACACGCAAGTGAATTAAGTGGTGTTTGGAGGAGTGGTAAGGCATGGAGAGGTCCTAGAAGAGAACCATGGGTGTTGGTGATTCTCCAGTTGGTAAAGACTGCCATCTTTCTCTTTTCTGATATGGGCTTAATTCGTTGGGGCCCAAAGAGACAACACAAGATGAATAAAGGAAGTGATAAGTGCTTGGCACACTGTGGATTGTACCCCAGATTTGCACAGCCAACTTGAATTCTTAGTAACTGGCCATGGCTTTGCATATCTCATATCCCTTTCTGTTTAGATGTCAAACTAGAAAATGCTTGCTGTGGAGTTTGGAAGGCAGCTGCGCACGGTGCCAGGTGAACAGATTTGTATCAACAGCTTGGCTGAACCTGGGGAACAGAGCATGTGCTTCCTCCCAGAGAAAGTGACTTGTGCATTTTTCACAACCACTCTTGGTGGCCCCCGCTGTTGGGAGTACAGTGCCCTACAGCAGCTTTGCAGAGTGTGGTAGAAAGAGTTGGGAGTAGGACTCCTGGGTGCAGTCTCTGTCAGGGCCACCTGGCTGAGGGAACTCAAGGAAATCACAGCTGTTACCATGAGATGATTTTGGGGGATGGGTACTGGGATTGAACCCAGAGGCATTCTACCTTCAAGCTACATCCCTAGCCCTTTTTATTTTGAAACAAGGTCTCACTGAGTTGATGAGACTAGCCTCAAACCTGTGATCTTCCTGTCTCAGCCTCCCAACTATTGGGATTACAGGTGTGTACCACCACATCAGATGTGAGATGACCTTTTGACAAGAGAATTAAGCCATTAATCCTGAAGGCCTTTCTACCTCTGAATCCCCGGATAGCTACTCTTTATGAGTAGGATTCCTCCCTAATCATTTTTGTGAGTCTGATTCTGAGTTATTTACTCTGTTCACCCTTTTCCCTTAAGGTCCGGGTTCTTTCATTCTTCTGGTCTCTTAACCACACTGTTCATGTCCTCAGGGCTGCTAAAGAACACAGTGAATTGAGGTAGAAAGACATCCTTGATATATTACTGAGACAAAAAAAATCTACTTGCAGAGTAGTATATATGGTGATCCATATCTGAAATAATAATGATAGCAGGAGTGATATTTGTTCAGGCACATTTTATATGGGACTCTTGGGGCCTGATGTGTTTCTGAATTCAGGGTGTTTTCAGTTTCACATAGGGCCATGTATTAATTACATTTACTATTAAATAGCACCTCCTGTGGGGGCTGGGTAACACCTGTAACAAAAACATTGATGCTTCTGTGGTGGAGCTTGAATGTTCACACCAAGGGGTATGAATAAAGATTACAAACTGCCTATGTCAGTTCCATTTGTTTTGGTTTTGGAGCTTTTTGAATATCAGGATTGTGAATAAGAAATTGTGGACATGTATAGCCAAGGGAGAGAAAATCTGGAAGATTTTGCATCAAATCCTTAGCAGTTTTTTTTTGGTGGAGAGGTGGAGTGTAATTTTATAACCATAGAAAGAATGATTAAAGATATATGTATAAAGTAATAGAAACACATTTAACAATCTTTAGCAATGTTTATATTAGTACATCGAGACTTTATTTCCCCAAATTTTAAGCTTTTGGAGTGTAATTATATGTCATATAGTTACATTTTTTTCCAGATGATAGCATTAGGAAAAAAGAAATATGTGACAGTAATTAAAACCAAGGAAAATAAGTCCCTTGGATTGCCACACAGGAAATCAGGAGCCATCTTCTCTTTGATGCTACACAGGGTGTTATACTGAATATGTTATACTAGGCTCACATGGAAGAAACAAATGATGACAGCCAAAAAAAAAAGTATTTATTTTTTGGTACTGGGAACTGAACCCAGAGGCATTCTACCTCTGAGCTACACTCCCAGCCCTATTTTTTGATTTTTATTTTAAAACAGTCTCACTAGGTTGATGAGAATCTCACTACTTGCTGAGGCTATCCTCAAACCTGTGATCCTCCTGTCTCAGCCTCCCAAGTACTGGGATTACAAGTGTGTTCCACCATGCCCAGTTGTAACATTGTACTTCTTAAGAGGCCTGGAATGAATGGAGTTGGTCTGAATGGGCGTTGTCTGAAAATTGGTTAGAATAATTCCTTAAAAATGGAAAGAATTTGCAATTTTATATATGGAATGTAAGTGGCGGTTGATAACTGACTTTAATTTTATCAGTCAATATATATATATAGAAAGAGACCTTTATTATTCTTAGTTTTTACATTGTTACATATTTCTAATTATAATATACTCATTTCTTACCTTTTCCCACTTAATTTTATAATTACTGTTTTGTATATTGCTACATCATAGCTGCAAAATATTTTAGTCATTGGTTTGCATAATTTGCTATTTTCCTAGTGCTATTTCTAACTTTTTTATGTTACATAACACCTTTCTGTACCTGAAGTTCTTTCTTTTTTTCTTCCTATATTTAGGGGTTTGCTTACTCAGGAAGAATTTTCCAAGTACAATAAGAAATTAAAGTTTATTCCAGAAGCATTTATTGGGCACCTACTATGTGCAGGGCTCTGGAGATACAAACATGAGTTTTAGGACCTAGGCACAAGCTGTGTGCATTTCCTGGAGCTCTGTCCTTTCCACCCCATTCACTTGGCTAATTCTCCGCTTGAATTCCAGTGGGACCCCTATGTGTCTCTCAAAGTATTTTAGGTTTCTCTAGACTTTAACTTGGCGTTTAATTGCAGTTGTAAACACAGTTGTTCTGTGATTACTGACTTCATTTCAGCCTTCCTCCCAAGACTATAAAGTCTCAGAGCAGGTCTTCTGCCCAATTTGTACCCCTTGGTTTCCTCGATACCCAGCACATTATACATGGCATGTAATAGGCAATCAGATAGCTCCCAAATAAATGAATACTCACATAAGTGAATTAAATGAGCACATGTTTGGATATGATTTCTGCTTTGGGAGACTTAAGAGACTAGAATTAAATAGTGGATTAGATTGATCATTTCAGGGATGTATAAGTGCTAAATAGAAAACCAACTTTTGTCTAGGTATTCCATTTCCTCCTTTCCAGTGAAATCCCTGGGGGAGGACTCGCTGCCAATGTGCCATTGAACACCTTACAATCTACCTTTTGCTCCTGCAGTAGAAATGTGTCATCTTAACCTCTTTCCTGCTAAAGTTGCTACTTTTCTTTACAAATTCTACACCACTTATCACTGCATTGAGCACCATAAATATTCACTTTTATTATTTTTTGAAATCTAGGTTTTCCTGGGTTTTTTTTTTTCTCTCTTATTATTAGAAAAACCTGCTTCTTTAGTGCCTCTCTTTGCTGGGCTTATCTGATAGCTGGACACATTCTATAACCTTTTAAACACTCCGCTCCTTGGGGGAGGGGATGGCAGGAGCTCTAGTAGAATCTCATACAGAATCACGTGGATGAAGGGTGGTAATAAAACTTTGGTAGGAGACTGTAGATGTTCATTATTTTATGTATCTTTGAATGTATCTCTTGGATCAAATGGAGAACTTTTTTTTTTAAAAGGTAATTATCAGCCCTATTCTTTATTTTGAAACCGAGTCTCACTAAGTTGCGGAGTGCCTCATTAGGCAGCTGAGGCTGGCCGCGAACCCGGATCCTCTGGTCTTAGCCTCCCGAATGCTGGGATTACAAGCGTGTGCCACTACTTCCCGGCAAATAAGTATATCTTGACTGAAACTGATCTTCTTTTCTTTTTTCTAGAAACATACACTAAGTGATCTTAAAGGAATATTGTGTAGTCTTGTATTCAAGATTGAAAGCTCTTGACTCCTATTGCCTATTGACTTATGTGCAGCTTCCTGGGTGGCTTCCGAATTCATTTCTTGGAAGGACACCACTCAGGGCCAACAACTGCTTCTATTTTTTTTTTTTTTTTTTTTTTTTTGCAAACTCTACATTCTAGCCAGCCTGGAATCCAACAGAACACCTGCTTAATCCCGTCTGAATTTAGAAGAGTTACTGGCTAGAGAGGCCCCTCAGGCCCTTGAGACTCGAGTCAAGTCTCCTTTAATCATAGATCTTCTTATACATGATAGAAACTGGCGAGTGACTCACTGGGGGTGGAAGCCATGCACACAGCCTGCGAGGAGGAGGGTAGTCTTTCCAGTACAGCATCACCTCCCTCTTGAAGCATCCAGGGAGCCTGAAGAGCAGGAACTGCCAGTCAGACCAACCTAGCGCTTGGCATTCTTTCATGGAAAGATGACAGCTCATCCAGGGTGAAAGAGGAAGTGGGAGGGCAGCCGGGCAGGGCACGGAACAGGAGGGGACCTTACGTTTCCATTGTTTTGGAGGCCGCCTGGCCTTGTGCAGCCTCGTGTTTGGGGGTTGGGAGGAACTGGAATTCTGCACTTCCTCTGTTACTGTTAGTGGATGTGCCGTCTATTTTATCAACCAGGGGAACTGGTACCCATTTTACCCTTGTGTTGCTTCATATTCCTGATTGTTTATAACTTCTGACATTGCCCTCACACTCAGTCCCAGACCCTACTAATTTATAATCCTGGTTCCTTTTAAGAACTGTGATTCTCCTGTGGCATGTGAAAGCCAAAAGACCCAAGGCTTTTTATAGGCGATTTCTGGCATTGCCACTGACCTGTTGTGAGCACCAGTCAAGTTTTGTCTTATTTTGTAGGCTTATGTAGTAAAAGTCAAGGGATTTAACTGCAGCCATAGTGCTATTTTGATAACTTATCAAGTGTTGTCCTGGGAGGTCTTTGTGGGGATACGAGAGTTAGCTTCCTTAGTTCTTTGTTACTGTGGCTAGAACCTTCCCAATAGTAGAAGGATGATTTAGGTGGACAGCCAGTAGTGAGTGGTCTTTCTAGAGAATGATGGGTCATGTGGACACTCCCAGTTCTGTGGCACATCTGCACAGCTGCTAGCTCTGGCCAGCACCCTCCAGGCTCACACTGAAGTCAGGGCTGCCTCCTCCTTACCTGGGCTGCCAAGATGTGTGAGATGGGTTGGCGTTACCCTGGTCTGGTTTTATTTTACTGAGTGGACAGTCCACACAGTTACTGTTCTCCTTCAGATCTCTCCATTCCCCCTCACTCTTAACCTTGCATCCAACATTATCAAAAAACTTGAGAATGATCAAATATAATGATCTCCACAAACTTCCTGTTTGATACTTGTAAACTTCTGTGTAGGCAGTTATATTCACCTGGTTTCTTCCAGGTCTATCCCATGTGCTCCAGCTTCTTCTTAGGCCTTGCTTTATTAGTCGTTGTCCCTCTCTTCCTTGCCTTCCTTCCTTCCTTCCTTCCTTCCTTCCTTCCTTCCTTCCTTCCTTCCTTCCTTCTTTCCTTCCTTCCTTCCTTCCTTCCTTCCCCAATTGAACTCAGGGGCATTTTACCTCTGAGCTATACCCCCAGGGCTTTTTATTTTGAAACAGGCTCTTACTGACTTCCTCAGGGTCTTGCTGAGTTGCTAAGGGTGTCTTCAAACCTGCAATCCTCCTGTCTCAGCCTCCCAAGTACTAGGATTGCAGTCGTGTACTACCACCCCAGCCTCTTTGTTGTTTTGGCCTGGAAATGTTCTCAGTGTTCCTCAGTTTTGCATTTCATCCCTGCTGATGACCTGTTCATCAAAGCCCGCAGATGGGCTACAGTCCTTGTCTTTCTGGAGCTTCTTGCTGCATCTGCTGCAGAGGACCCACGCTCTTCCCTTGAAGAATCCTTTGCTTCTAGAACAGTCCACACTTGTTTCCTTACTGTCTCTCTATCTTACATCTCCTTAGTGGGCTTTTCTTCCTTTGCCTACCCACTACTTTTAGAGTTGCTCTTCTCACACACTCTGGCTTTGCAACTTCATCTGCTCCATGGGTCTTTGTCACCATCCATGTCTCTGCTTTGCACTGCAGCCTAGTGTCCAGCCATCTACATCTACTGGTGATCGTGTGTGTATCGGAAAGGCTCCTTAAGCTCTCTAGGGACTGCATGCACCACCATTCCTCCTGAATGTCCTCTTTCAATATGCACTTAGAAACTCTATTGCATGGTGGCTACAATTTGGACTCCAGAATCAAACAGAACTGGACTTGAATTGTGGCTCTGACAATATTTGATCTTGAGCAAGTCACTTAATTTCCATGCCTTGGTATCTTCCTTTTTAAAATGGAAGTATGAGCCGGGCGTGGTGGCGCATGCTTGTTATCCCAGCATTCGGGAGGCTGAGACTGGAGGATCCGGGTTCGCGGCCAGCCTCAGCTACCTAGTGAGGTACTCCGCAACTTAGTGAGACTTGGTTTCAAAATAAAGAATAAAAAATAGGGCTGGGGGCGTAGCTTGGAGGTAGAATGCCCCTGAGTTCAATCCCCAGTACCGCAAAAAAAAAAAAAAAAAAAAAAAAAAAAAAAAAAAAAATGGAAGTATAATGCTAGGTGTAGTGGTGCTTGCCTGTAATCCCACTACTTAGGAGGCTGAGACAAGAGGATTGCAAATTTGAGGACAGCTTCAGCAACATAGTGAGACTCAGCAACCTATCAAGATCCTGTTTCAAAACAAAAAAATTAAAAAAGGGGCTGAGGGTATAGCTCAGAGATAGAATGCCCCTGGTTTCAATCCCTACCTAGTAAACACACACACACACACACACACACACACACACACACACACACGGAGTATAAAAATAATACTTGTCTTGGAAGGTTCTCATGAGGTAGACCATAATGCATTTGTATGGGACTAGGCTCAGAGTAAGAGTGTAATACACATTAGCAGCTTCTCGTGGTGTTCTCTTTTGTTACCCCCGTCCGCTGAGGCACTCAGGCTAGGAACCTGGAAGTCATCTTAATGCCTCTTTTCTTTAGCCCTTAAATCCATCTACTCACCCAAAGTGGTGGGTTTCTAATTATGGCTTATTTTCGAGTTCTAGAAATTTTCTGAGTTTTTTTTTTCTCCACTGCCTGTGTGAAGGCTCTTATTATTGCTCTCTAAGATGAAGCCAGAGACTCCTACCTTTTTTTTTAACTCCTGGAAATCTACCCTCCTCCACAGTATGCTACAGGCAGCCCTCTTTATGTATGGTAAGGTCTCTGCTTAATCCAAGCTCTGTGTGGACTCCCCATTATATGCAAATCAAAGACCAAGCTCCTTAATGTGGCATCCCCGGCCCCTCCTGGCGCTTGTTGGCACAGGAGCCTCTCCTCTCACCACTCCCTGACTCTAACTTTACCCTTCAGCAACACCTCTTGCCGAGTTCCCCCTGTGTGGCAGACTCATCAGGCTGCTCCCACCTGTTAGCTGCACTATTTGTTATGTTCCCTTCCATGCTTTTGCTTTACTAACTCCTCATTCTGAGGACTCAGCTAAGGTGTCACCTCCTCTCTCCCTGACCCTCCCAGGATAGGTTAGGTAACCTTCTGTAAAGTTCTGTCATTCTCTGGGATCATCATGCACTTGCCATGTTGAATCATTATTTATGCATTTTCTTCCCAACATAAGTCCCAAGGGACAGAGCTGTGTCCCTCAACTTCATCTTTTTTATGCCTTGCTTCATACTTGACTTGTGGTCGGTGCTCGTGGAATGTTCGTTAAATGAATGACTGAATTCAAGATGAATGAACCTCTGGATGACCTTGGTTTCCTGTTTGTGTGGACCGCATGTTCTGGGCAGAGCTGGGCATCAACAGTTCCAGCCAGGGCTGGGACAGCTACAGCTAAAGCAGACATCCTAGTATCCCTCCCACCGAGTCTTCAATCTTAGGGCCTGGAGTGAGACTGTCAACCTTGGAATGTCAGAGTGAGCCTGAAAATCATTCCTGTGTGGAACAAAATACTTCATATTGTAGGCAGCCGGGTGTGGTGGTGCACACTTATAATCCCAGCATTTGGGAGGCTGAGACCGGAAGATCCGGGTTCGAGGCCAGCCTCAGCTACCTAGTGAGGCCCTCCACAACTTAGTGAGACTCAGTTTCAAAATAAAGAATAAAAAATAGGGCTGGGGTTATAGCTCGAAGGTAGAATGCCCCTGAGTTCAATCCCCAGTACCACCAAAAAAAAAAAAAAAAAAAAAAAAAAAATTCTTATTTTATTTGTTTGCAGAGCACTTCGCTATTTTAGAATCTATGGCAATGTTAGCATGTCTTGTCTTGTTTGCATAAGGACTTCCCTGGTGGTGGATACTGTAGGTGTGAATTTTTCTGAATGGTTACACCATGGTGGAGTTGCTTGCCATGGATATGGAGTGGGAAAACGTGTGCTCTGAGAGAACTTTTTTGAGATGTGAAGTCTGATCTTTTGGATAGGCTGCCTGAATCCTAGTTCTCTGCTTTAAAAAGTGGTGACTGAGCCGGGCGTGGTGGCGCACGCTTGTAATCCCAGCATTCGGGAGGCTGAGACCGGAGGATCCGGGTTCGCGGCCAGCCTCAGCTACATAGTGAGGCACTCCGCGACTTAGTGAGACTCGGTTTCAAAATAAAGAATAAAAAATAGGGCTGGGGGTATAGCTTGGGGGTAGAATGCCCCTGAGTTCAACCCCCAGTAC
>PVLC010019426.1:0-30682 GCA_004027655.1 Graphiurus murinus | reverse complement strand
TTTCTGAAACTTGGGGAGACAGAAGATTTAAAACTCAGATACATCATTGCAAAAACATTTACCTTTAGTGATTATTAGTGAGCCATTTGCCTCTACTAAGGTGCAATAATAACTAAGAAAATATATAGATCAATATTAATACAGTGTGATAAACACTGTAGTAGAAAGACATTTGGTGAAAATTCATAGAAAATGTCAATGTAGCTTTTTTGGAGGAGCTAACCTCAGCAGTAGATGAAAAGCTCTAGGCCCAGGGTGATCCTATAACATAGAGCTGAAAGTCGGAGCTGAAGAGTTAAGCAAATACAAGTAAAAAAAATAATTTTTTATTTTTTTTACTAACTTTTCATATGCATATATGGCATTTTTCCCCCTTAAAATAGTTTTGGTCTTTTGTAGTTACTGATTTTAAAGTTTGTTTTGTTTTTCTCATTCTCATTTGTGTGCGTGCACACATGCGCGCTCTCTTTCTCTCTCTCTTTTTTACATCCCCAGCTCTATTTTTTATTCTTTTTTTGAAACAGGGTCTCACTGAGTTGCAGAGGACCTTACTAAGTAGCTGAGGCTGGCTGTGAACCTGTGATCCTCTGGTCTCAGCCTCCCTCTTACTGGGATGACAAGCGTGTGCCACCATGCCCAGCTTCTCTCTTTTCTTTTCCTTACCTACTGTTTTTTGGTTTTGTTTTTGGTTTTCCCTCCTTTATCAATATTCTTAAGGTATTTGTTTTAAAGTGTGTATGTCATTATTGCCTTATATTTAGTGCTAATCTTTGTTAAGGTCTAAAGTGTGCTCTGAACTTAAACTTTAGGCTCTTTGTGTGGAAAGTGAGACTGTTTTGAAAAGGAGACAGCAACTTTACTGTTGGGGTCAGCTGAGTGATCCCAAATATATAATTTAAAAATTGTTTAATAGCAGAACAGATTCTTTCTGGACCAGAATAAAAGCTATTACTGGCATCCCAAGACAACCACTAACCCAATTTAAATGAAGAAAATTCATTTTCTTACTGACCTCCATTTCAGATGTTGACCCATAATTCAAAATGCCAGTTTTACTGGTATACATGATATAACATCAAAAGGTCACTTGTCTTATTTTGTTTATAAAGTTTACTAGATACCATAAAAAATAATTAGTACATCTTTTTTTTTTTTCATGTTTGCTTGTTTTACCTCTTCTTAGAACTTTCCTAGGTATCATAAGATTCTTATTAGACATTTATTTTCTATGTTGGTGTTTTTAAGTGCCAGCATAATAATTGCTCTCATCATTCCAGGAATGAGACTATTGTGCTAAGTATGTCATTATTTCTTACAACCATTCTGTTAAGCAGGTGATATTATTCTATTTTTTGTTTTTCATTTTCATTTTATTTTACTTATTTTTTTGTAGTATTGGGGATTGAATCCAGGGCCATTCTACCTCCAAGCTAAACCCCAGCTCTTTTTATATTTTGTTTCTGAAACAAGGTCTTGCTATGTTACTGAGGCTGACCTTGGACCTGTGATCCTCCTGTCTCAGCCTCCCAAGTACTGGGATTCTAGAGTATGCCACCATGCCTGATGTTATCCTCATTTTATCAATTAGAAAACTGATGCTTAGATTAAGTAATTTGTCCAAGGTAATACATTAACAAGAACCAGGATTAAAACCCCAGTCATTTGTGACCCCAGATACCATACTTTTAACTACTTTATCACATGTTTTTTATTTTTTAATTTAAATATGCATGACTATGTACATAATAGCTGATTTTCATTTTTGCAAAAAATATTGAGTACACTTGAGGTTAATTTGTCTTTTGTCATTTATTAAGTAATTCAGTCAATAAATATTTATTGAGTATTTGTTTGTGAGTCAGGCGCTGTGCTAAGTGCTGGGGATGTAATTGTGAACTAGTTAGACATGATCCCTACCCTCAGGGGACTTGACTTCTAGTGAGGAAGACAGTGAGCAAGTATGTAGGCAAGGTAATTACAGATTGTGAAGAATTATGCAGGTAATACACATATGGGGAGATTCAGAAGTAGAGAGTAAGGAAGGGTTGGATAGACTTTCAGATATAGTGATTAGGGAAGGCCTCTGTGGAGATTGGGCTGGATAGGGAAGAATCAATTGTTTGCCAAATGAACAGGAACTGTTCTCTGTTAAAATGACCATATTACTCATTAAAATGCAGACAATAATTGTGCCTTCTTAGAGTAATACATACAAACTGGGCATGGTGTTGTACAGCTCTAATCCCAGTACTTGGGAGACTGAGACAGGAGAATCTCATTGAGCATAGCCTCAGTAACTTAGCGAGATGCTCAGCAACCTAGTGATACCCTGTTTCAAAACAAAAATTAAAAAAAAACTACTCATGTAGCTCATATGCACACTTTTTGTTTTGTCCTCAGCCTCTGTTGTGGATGCCATGGTATTAGACCTTACACATATAGCGGGAAACATTTCCTTATGGTTAAATGAAAATCAAAAAGTTAATGGTGTTTGTTTTTCTTCTAATTTAGAAAATATCACAAAACTTGTCACTAATATAATATAGGTCAAGTGATAGTGATAGTTTTGCCCTTTCACAAAACATATTATTCTTGAGTAATATTTAACAAGAATTCAGTAATACATTTGTCCCTCTCTTTATCTGTGGAGGATTAGCTCCATGACAACCCCACCTCTACCATAACAAAATCCAAGGGTACTTAAGTTTCTTATATAGAATGGGATAGTATTGTATTATAACCTACATACATTCTTCTGTAGACTTTAAGGTAGATTGCTTAAAATACTAATACAGTGTAATGCTATAAGTAGCTGAGTAATGATGAGTGAAAAAGTGTGCACATTTAGTACAGAGTACAGATGTAATTTTTTCTTTTGAATAAAGTCTTATAAGGAATTAAAAAATAAAGTTAGGAAAAAATAAGGTTAGAATTACATAGTTCTAATATAGTATCCACCTGATAGAGTGTACTAGTAAAGTAAATAATTTCCATGGCTTCTTAAATTGAGTAGAAACCAAGTTTCCTGAAAGAGTTAAATTCAGCTTAAACATTTTATCCAGAGAGTAGTATTTTTGGAAGGATATGATTTTAAAACTATAATTAATACTGTGCCATCAGGGAAAGAACATTAGTATAGGCCTTGCTTTAGGGTTAGATCTGTGGCTATTTACATTGCTTTTAACATTTATAGACCACCTCTACATAAGAAATTTAACTTGTTAAATTTTCTACATAAGAAAATTTAACTTGACTCTCATCCAATTTTAATCACTAATTAATTCCCTAGTTTCTAGGGGCCTCTATTTTCTGACAGTAACTGACACTCCCTTGATATAATAACTCTTCAGCTTTCTCTTCTAATCACTTATGGCAACTTGGAGGATGAGTGCTTTCTTGTTACATTAGAAAAAAATTAAAATATATTCCTATTGTGGCTTTAAAAACAGCTTTGCTTTCTTCCATTAAATTTTTAATCTATTTTTCTTTCAATAGTATATAAAAATGCATACTTAGTTATCTCTTTTTTTTTTTTCGGTAATGGGGATTGGATCCAGGGCTTCCCATATCTTTAGGCAAGCACTTTATTGCCTATTTACATCCCCAATAGAGTCGCACTGAGTTTCCCAGACTGGCCTCAAACTTGCCATACTCCTGCCTTAACCTCCAGAGTAGCTACCACACCCGGCTTCAGTTACTTCTTTTTAACAGCTTTATTGTATATGTATACTTTTTGTTTATTTATTTTGGTACTAGGGTTAAACCCAGCGCCTTGCACATGCTCTACCACTGAGCCACACTCCCATCCCATATGTATGCTTTTTAAATTACAAATTTAATACATTCTAATTAAAAGTTTTCTACACCTATAATATTAGAAAGTGAAAGTCTCCTATAATTACCATCACCTTCACCTTTTTACACCTCTGTGCACTTTTAGTACTTACTCAAACTTAATGACATTTACTATCCTGTACAAAAAAAAATTAATTTAAAAGGTTTTAATTTCTGATCAAATATTCACATCATCTTGACAGCCTTGATCTCATCTCAGGCAGCAAGAGTGCATTGGCTACACATACTGAGGATGGCTACTTTTCTTCTGTTGAGAAAAACTGTAGGTCCTTGCCTTTATGTTGTACCTGTAATGTAATGATGGTGCTATAAAATCCACCTGAGCTGACTTGATCTTATCTATGACTTATAAACCTGAAGTATTTTTATCCCTTAAGAAAGGAAAATACAGGCTTCTCTTGACTAATTTAACAGTAATAAATCGGATGTGGTGCCAAAAACTTGTAATCTCAGTACTTGGAAGGCTGAGACAGGAGGATCACAGGTTTGAGGCCAGCCTTAGCTACTTAGTGAGGCTCTCTGCAATTTAGTTGAGACCCTGTTTTAAAATGAATTAAAAAATAGGGCTGACGGTGTAGCTCAGAGGTAGAATGCCCCTGGATAGTTCAACCCCTAAAACTGCAAAAACAAACAAATGAAACAGTATTATATTTTCATAATACTAAATATACTTCCATCATATTTCATATCATAAGATTTATTTTCATCTGAACTAGTCACAAAAGAGACCTAGCTGATGTAATTGCTTTATTTTGAAACTCTGGTAACAAAAAAAGTATGAGAATTGATGTATTGACGTATATTCTGTGATAGAGAATAAAACAAATAAGTTAATTATCATTATTTAATTTTTAGACTTAAGATGGAAGTAAGCTACTTCTGCTTCTTTATTAAGATAACATAACTAATGCTTTGTTATTTAGAACCAGTATGATTAGGAAAGTATCTCCTCTGGAAGTGAATGTAGTAATTTCTATAAGTTTTTATAATATGTATATTTTTTCAAGAATTAACTTATATTTAAGCACATTTACAAAAGGTAATGATACTCTTGTTTTCAGTAAGTAAAAAATATTCTTCCTCTGAATACTGTATTAAACTATATTGTTGTTACTGACAAGTTCTAGATTAAGAGGCTTCAATTTTATGCTTTGACAAAAATTTACTCATAGGCTCTCAGTAATACATTTTAATACATAGGATCAAGTTTTTATAAAACTATTGATAATAATGGAGCATTTCTTTACTGCTTTTTAAAATTTCTTGAATTTCATATACTGTGGTGTCAAAGAATACTTCAAAGTTTTAAATTCTAAATCTTATAGCAAATATTTATATATTATTGAGACTATGCCAAAATTCAAGTTCAGGTAAGTGTGAAATATTGTGTATTGATGAATACCTTTAGCATATGACTTGTTTTATGTTGATATTAAATCATAATAAAATGTATAAATTATTTTTGTCTTTGAAGGTCCTGATGAAGTTGTAGGGCCAGAAGGAATGGAAAAATTTTGTGAAGACATTGGTGTTGAACCTGAAAATGTATGTTTTATTTCTAAGTAGAATACAATATAAGTGGGGGATAGCATATTCATAAATTTCTAAAAATGGAGACTTTATTCTTATATGAAGATTTTGTTTCTTCATGTTTAATACTGTAAAATTTGTGTTTAGGGTATTTTTAATCAATTTAAGCTAGAATATCATTTGTAATAGTGTGAGATTCTAACTTCATAAATTATTAGAACATTTTACTTTTAAGAAATTGGTATGCCTCAATTTCTTTATAGTTAATAATTACAGAGCCTGTAGTCTTGAATAGTTTGAAGGATAGAAATGGTTGTATAAAAATGCTCTCCATGATAAATGTAGATATGATTATCTCTATGCTGACTTCTCCCCTATCCTTTATGTTCTGTTCTTTCCAGATTATTATGTTAGTTTTAGCGTGGAAATTGGAGGCTGAAAGCATGGGATTTTTTACCAAGGAAGAATGGTTAAAGGGAATGACTTCATTACAGTAAGAAATTTCTTTAAAAAACAAATGTGATGGCCTATTTGAAGATCTTAATATTTTGTGTTTCATAATTTTCAGGAGTAGGGCTTTAACCTCTGAATAATCAAACTAGTTTGTTCTATAACAATCAGTTTGGGGACTGACAAAATTATATCATGGTCTTAGCAAATGAATATTACTCATTTTTCACATTGTTTAAGAAAGAACTTTAGTACAATTGTATTAAAACTCATTGATTCTCTTGTTGAACGAATTAAAAGTCTGTGATCAAAGGATTATTTGTATACAGGCTGTTTGAGTAATAAAGACTTTCCCATTCTGAATATAGAACTCCACTATCTGAGGAATTTCTTCATTGGGCAGTCCTAGGCTCTAGGGTCTCCTCACTTAATCAATTTGAAGATACAGTTACATGATACTTTTATGATTTTTGTTTTGTTTTGCTACATGAATCTCATAAAGAACAAAAGTAGGAATGTATGGCTCCCATGAGATTTTAGCCATTTTATAGACGTATACTTACAGTTTAAGGTGCTGTCTTTGAATATTCTTAATAAGTTATAGAATTACTTGTTTATAAAAATCATTGGATTTTGGCTTGCAGAGTAAAGTATTTAATTTCAGAATCAGGAATTATGTGCTTATTTTATATGTCACATTTCTAATGCTCATTCAAAAGTGAAATGCATTAATTTATAATGTTTTTAATGCAGAAACAGATTTTATTAGCCATGTGGTTTCCCTTTTATTAAGACATTTAATTACTTTTAACCTCTGTCTATCCCTTAAAATTTTAAAAAGTATGTTCACTTATATGGCAGTTAAATTTTTATATTTGAGTTTTTAGTGTTTGCATTCTGAATTCTCTTTTTAAACCAGCATTAGCATATAGATATTTTATGTTTTTTCTTGGGTAAAAACTTTTTCTCATGAACTAAAGCATAATTTCTAAAATGAATTATTTATAATTAAAGAGTCTGAGACTCAGAGAAGCTAAGAAAATATTGCACAAATTTTATGTAGTTCCTTAGTGGAGAGTTGGGATCTAGAATTTAAATTTCTTGATTACCAGTGTACCTTACTATACTTTGAATTATGTTGCTCTTTCATATATAAATTAGATTCTTTTTTTTTTTTTTTTTGCAGAACTGGGGATTGAACTCGGGGACATTCTACCTCCGAGCTGCACCCCCAGCCCTATTTTCTATTCTGCATATTTTTTGAAGCAGGATCTCACTAAGTTGTGGAGGGCCTTGCTAAGTAGTTGAGGTTGACTGTGAACTTGCAATTCTCCTGTCTCAGTCTCCCAAATTCTGGGATTACAACTGTGCACCACCACGCCCAGCTAAATTAGATTGTTGACTGAGGGCCAATATTAATTTTTTAAATCATAGTATTTGCAGCCAAGATTGAATTGTCATATATTTAAATGACATAATAGGCCCAGTTATATAAACAGATTATGAAATTCTTTGGGCTGTTTTTTTTTCTTTTTGTTTTTGTTTTGCGGATCCGGGGATGGAACCTGGGGGCATTCTACCTCCAAACTACAGCCCCAACCCTATTTTTTATCCTTTATTTCGAAACAGGGTCTCATTAAGTTGTGGAGGGCCTCACTAAGCAGCTGAAGCTGGCCTCGAACCCGGATCCTCCGGTCTCAGCCTCCCAAATGCTGGGGTTACAAGCATGCGCCACCACGCCCAGCTGTTGCCTTCTATTTAATTAGATCTTTAGAGAAAGATTAAATAAATTATACAAAGAGATACATAACAATATGAACTAGTTCTTACACAAATCAATCTGTAACATGCTTGTTATTAAAACATTTTATTTGACATTATAAGGACTTTTTGTCTTAACTACTTTTTTTGTGCTGCCTTTTGAGGTATCCCAGCTAGCAAGTGGCTTTGCATTTATAAACCAAAAAGTTCCATATTGTTTGTTTCTGCATAAATTGATATAAAGAGTCTTTGTATAATAAAAACGTGTAAGCAAAATATTTCTAATATTTACTCCTGAATAATTAGCATATGGTATTGAGAACAAGAACAGAAATTGACTAACACTTTAGCATGGTTTTTATTAGAACTTATTTTCTATAGGAAGTTCAAAGGCTATGCAAAATAAAAGCAATTATTAAGTTTTAAAAATTTCCCCAGAAGTTTATCTTTAACTTATTTATTAACTTTTGCCCATCTGCCTTGAAGAATATACTATAGAGCCTTTAAGCTACACAAATAAATAGACATTTTTGGTTGGGAAAATGGTTGGTTTTTCCCTGGGATCTAAATTGCTTTGTGAAATACAAAGTTTTTTCCTTGACTTGTCCAATTCTTATTACTTCCTGAATCTTCTTCTGAAAAATTTGCTAGAAGTAAAATAGCTTGAAATATAATCCAAGACAGATAAAATAATCTCTATGTCTTAATTTAAACAATTACACTTGCTTATTTTACTTGCCTTAATATAATAAAATCTTAAAATATAAAACTTTATAGTCCCAATTCCCTGTGTATATTTTTAGAATTTAATTTAATGTAGGTAGTATTTGATCTGATGGTCTTTAATAACTATCTTAAGATAGTTATTAGTTGTTTCAATTAATTGGTTTTTACTAAAACCTGTAGAATGTTTTAGTATAAGTATGCTGAAAAATAGAAATAGTCTGGTAGTTAAAACATATACTGTGGTCAAGGATAGTGAACTATAATAATTATGGTTAATTATAATTTGTATTGTATAATGCTTTACAGTTTCAGAAGACTTTACACTCATTTGTTTTAAGTTTATACAGATTTTCTAAAAACAAATTGGCATCCCATTTTGTGTGAATGAATTTACATTTGAATTCATATAATTGGACTAGGTTGGCTATTTTTAAGTTTCAGAGAATGAAATTGCCATTTGAATTTATGTAGTAAGTATTGTGTCATTTCCTTGAAAGTGATTACAGTGAGGCTAAGACATAGCTCTTACCCTTTTTTAGTTACATTATAATAGAGCACTAAAGATATTGTAATATTATAACTAAATCCAGGCAGAGCATGACAGTGTTTTGAGTAAAAATGCAAAATACAGCTGGGCATGGTGGCGCATGCTTGTAATCCCAGTACTTAGGAGGCTGAGACAGGAGGATCCGGGTTTGAGGCCAGCCTCAGTTACTTAGTGAGGCACTCTGCAACTTAGTGAGACCCTGTTTCAAAATAAAGAATAAAAAATAGACTAGGGGCGTAGCCTGGAGGTAGAATGCCCCTGGTTTCAATCCCCAGTACCACACACACACACACACACAAATGCAAAATACTAGGAAAGCAAAGATAATAGTTCATTTCAATTGAGTAGATAGGGAAATCTTTATACATGTGGAATTTGAACTGGAACTTTAAGAGTGATTAGGATCTTGTTGGTTGAGGATATGAGAAAATGTTGTTTCAGAAGATAAAAAAATTATTAGTACAGCCTTGAAGTAAAGCATGCATTTGAAGCAAATAATTTGGTTAGAATCATGAAATAGATAAAATTGCCAATACGGATTTAATATTGTGATAATTACTACATTGTAGAGGACTTTAATTAAATGCTGAAGAAGTTTAAATCATTTGTTGTAGATAATAGGAAATAGAGTTTTAACTACTGGAATCATCTTTTTGGAGATAGTTTTCTATGAGCAGGTACTATTTGTTCTTTTTCTTTTTTTGGTGGTTCTGGGGACTGAAACTAGGGCCTTGCTATATGCTAGGCAAGCACTTTGTAACTGAATTACATCCCTGGCCATTTTTATTTTATTTTGAGACAGGCTTTCACTGAGTTGCCCAGGCCTGGCTTCAAACTTGCCATCCTCCTACCAGGGATTACAGGTGTGTGTCACCATACCCAGCTAGGAATTGTTCTCAATGTTTTATGGTCTAAGACTTTTATGAAAACTATGTACCTTTTCTCTATTAAGATGCACAAGTACCAGAGCACACAAAATTTTGCCTATGTTATCAGTTTATAGATCTTTCTTTTCCCCATCTATAGAGTTCCAAGAATACTTGGAAGTTTTTATTCTGGCATACAGTGCTGTAGTGGAGAATTTTTCTTATCTCTGCAGGCTAAAAGTTTGCTATTGAAACAAGGGTAGAATACCATACTGGTGGAGAAAATTGAGCATAAGCCTTTGAAGAGGACTGTACTTGATTGTGATAATGAAATAGAGGCAAGGGGATGGCATCTGACTATCCTCAGACAGTTAGTGATAGTAACTAAGTTACTTGGCAGTAGGAAACAGATTGTACATTTTCTGGTCTTCATATTGAGCCTTGGGTTTTGAAGAGGAATCACCTGGCTTGACTTTCTTTAAGAAAGACAGGAATGGGGAATATTTATACAATTTTTTGGTGAAGGTGGAGGTGGAGGAGTTGGGTAGATGGGATGCTGGAGTGGGTATGGTATGCGACTATCATTCTATTGGCATTTTGGACCCAAGTACTAACTAGTTAGCATCCCTCCTTGATTTTGTCTCTGGGATCATCACGACAATTTAAAGATGCCCTCCTTCACATTTTCATATGACCCTGGAGGTAGATTGTATTGTTGTAGTTGATCAACCTGATTTTAAAAAAAGTTCTAAGTTCAAAACTTTGTGATAAAATTCTGTTTTACACAGCAGTTTGCCACAGCATACTTACTAGGATTTACTGTTTAGAAAGAGAATCTTACTTATACCCCATACATAAATGAAACTTACTTTCTTATTTTTAATGAAGCAGAAATTTCTCCCCTGGTGATCAGATTTTTAACAATATTCATTAAAGGAATTTACAAGTCCTAATGTTGAAACTTTAATCCACTTTGTTCATTTTTTTAATTGCAATGGCTGAGGAGAGGAGAGGGAAACCTACCATGCCATTGTTCCCAGTCATCTGTGTTTTATCTGGTTGTTATTTATAAACTTTCTTGCTTCCCATGATATACTAGTTAAGTACACTTTTTCTGTTTTAGTTTAAAGGAAATAGTCTTTCTAGATTTTCAAGTTCTGAGATATTGGCATTTCTAACTATTTTGAGTTTATTTGGGGACTAATAGAAGAATTGTGTTCTGACTATGGGGTATATTCACTGGTTTGCTAGGTCCCTTCCAGTTTTTATTAATACTGATAATAAATGTGAAAGTTTGAGCTTTTAATCCTTTTTTTTTTCATTCTTCTTTAGAAAGCATTAATTGTCAATTCCTTTAATTCTTTGTCTTCTAAAGATTTACAGTAGACCATTAGGAATGATAGGACATAGTTTATAGTTTGGACTAAAGAGTATATTGTAGGTGATTTTTAATCTATTTTGCCTCTAAAGGAATATATTAAGCTAAGAACTATATTAAGCAGTGTGTGTGTGTGTGTGTGTGTGTGTGTGTGTGTGTGTGTGTGTGTGTGTGTGTTTTATACCGGGGATTGAGTCCAGGAGCATTCTACCTCAGCTATATCCCCAGCCCTATTTTACTTTTTATTTTGAAACAGAGTTCTGCTAAGTTGCTGAGGCTTGCCTTAAAACTGTGATCTTCCTCTTTTAGCCAGTACAGGTGTGTCCCACCTTCCCCTACACATTCACACTCTGTGTTAAGCATTTAACACCTGTATTCCCACTTAATCTTTGTGGTTATCATATGAAATTATTATTGTCATCATCATTTTTAAAATAAGGAAACAGGCTTTAGTAACTTTCCTAAAGCCACATGTCTGAAAATGAAGAAGTTAGAATTTTAACCAAAGTCCCTTTGACTTGAATCTTTGTTCTTTCCTTCATTTTATCTTCGTCTTAAAGCTTGTTGAAATCGCATGAGTAATGCTGTTGCCATGTGTTACCTGTGGAATGTAAAGTATTTAGTAAAGATTGTATTTCTTGAGCTCTTATCTCTTTAGTGACTTCACTGAGTCACTGTGGGCCTTATGATTTTGTTTGATCTACACTTTTCCATTAACTTTCCCCCAGGTAGGAATCTTGAAACTTTTTAAATTAAACATGCCATCCACCTTGTGATTTATTTTTGGTGTTCATACTTTTAATATTTTGGAGTGCTTCTTTATGCCAGGCAGGCCCTGTGTTACATATGATCAGTGATGATTTTCACACTGGTGATGGGGAAAAGAATAACTTTTGGAATGTCAGAAGGCATATTTTATCTTTTTTACCCTCTTGAGTCTGAAGCCTATTAAGATTCTACATAATATTTTGTGTTAAAGTAAGGCATTACCAAAAAAAGATGAAAGCATTGCTTTAAGATACAAAGATATAGAAGATAAGTACATACATGTAATTAGATACTTACAATGTAATAGTATTCTCTGAACAGTTTCAAGTGGTAAGTCTGGAAATCTTTAAGACTTCCATCTCTAATTTTCAAGCATTATACTATTATGTAATCTGGGAATTCCTTTTCATATCCACATGGTAGAAGTTCACTGGATTTTTCACATTGATAACATACCTACCCAGTGACTTGATTACCTGGACTTTGTTCTGCATGTAACTGAAAAGAAAGAATTTCAGTACACGAAAATTTTTAGTTGGTAATTTCTATCATGTAGATTTGGGGCTAGAATTCACTATTTGTATAATCCAAGCTGAAAATGTATTTTAGTATTATCCCGGGTAATTAGGATTTCTCCCAGGTTTGTAGTGGAAGCACTTCTGCATTACTGGAATACATTTTAAATAGAAACCTCAGTTCTTGGAGAAAAAGTTTCCATGATCATTAGTTTATAATCAGACTCATTGTAAAAGCACTAAGAAGTCAATCTTAAGAAACAGACTTCAGAATTAGAACCGTAAGATTCATTTTTTGAATTATCATGATTTTAATATAAAATATATAGTTAAGGAAAAATGGAAATCGTCCCAACTTGATCACATTTCAAATAACTAAATTTCTAAAAATATATCATATTAAAAACTTAATGGGTGAGATAGAAAGAGTTGAAGTAGGAATTAGATATAGATATAGTTGAAATAGTAATTAGTGATCTATAATATCTAAGGAATTAATACAAAAAGAAGATAAAGAGGCTGATCCAGACATGTATAATTATTGTTGAGTTTTGAGAGTTTTTCTATATATTCTAGGTAGAAGTCTTTCATTGAATATGTGGTTCGCAAAATTTTCCCCTTCTATAACTTACCTTTTCATCCTCTTAACAAGGTCTTTTGCAGAACAAAAGTTTTTAATTTTGATTAAGTCCAGTTTATCAATTTATCCTTTTATGGCTCTTGCTTTTAATGCCAAGTCCAAAAATGTTTTGCCTAACTGTATATACTGAGAATCTTCTCTTGGCTTTTGTTTGTTTATTTTGGTGCTGGGGATTGACTGGCATTCTGTCTTGGAGCTACACCCCCAGCAAGGCATGGGACTCGGGGTCTTGTATTTTTTCGAAATACGCTTTTATTGGTGCAATGTAATCACACATATAATGAATTTCAGAGTGATAGGGACATTCATGCAGCACTTGCTGAACTTCCCCCAGATCCCACCCCACTCCATCCCCTTCCTGTATGATACTGAGATTGGCATTAATAATTTCATATATGTACATAGCCTCAGTTGAAGTGTTTCCTTCATCAAGTCTCCCTTTCCCTAAGCCTCCCTACTGCTCCACTGGAGTCTCTTATTTCTTTGCCTATGGTTGTCACTTGTTTCAGTACCATTTGTTGAAAAATGCTCTTTCTTCCATTTAATTGTTTTTGCACTTTTGTCTGAAATCAATTGGACATATTTATGTATGTATGTATGTATGTATGTATGTATGTATTTATTTATTTATTTATTTATTTATTTTTGCGGTACTGGGGATTGAACTCAGGGGCGTTCTACCTCCGAGCTATACCCCCAGCCCTATTTTTTTATCCTTTATTTTGAAACCGAGTCTCACTAAGTTGCGGAGTGCCTCACTAGGTAGCTGAGGCTGGCCGCGAACCCAGATCCTCAGGTCTCAGCCTTCCGAATGCTGGGATTACAAGTGTGCGCCACCACGCCCGGCTCAATTGGACATATTTATGTAGGTCTATTTTTGGGTTCTTTGCTCTGTTGCATTGGTATGTCTTAACCTTCTACCAGTGCCATACAGTCTAAATTACTGTGGCTATATCATAAGTCTTAAAATCATATGGACTGGTCCATGTTTTTTCAGACTTGTTTTAGCTAATCTCGTTCCTTTGATTTTCCACATAAATTAAATATATATCTTGCTGAGATTTTGTTTAAACTGCATGTGAATTGGAGGTGAGGGAATTGATAGCTTTACTACTTAGAGTTTTTCAATATATGAAAGGTACTCATGTCTCAAATATTTACTTACTTATTTATTGCAGTACTAAAGATGTAACCCAGGGTCTCGAGCATGTTAATCAAGTACTTTACCACTGAACCACATCCCCAGCCCTATCTTCTTAGAAGATGTTTGATTTCTTTCATCAGTCTTGTGTATTTTTCAGTACACAACTCATGTACATTCTATGTTAAAATTATAGATATTTTTAAATTTTTCATTTATTTTCCATTTTTTTATCTTTGTTATTGTATGTTTAATTTCAATGTTTACATGTTCATTACTAATATATAGAAATGTAATTAATCATTATATGTTTATCTTGTATCTTGTGGCCTATTTCTGTTTTGTTTTTTTTTTTTTTCTGAGCATTCTATCATAAATAGATGTTAAAAATTTTAATGTCCTTTCTGCATTAAAATGATTAACATGGTCTTTCCTTTTTTTATTTTTGTCTGGTGTTAATGTTGAGGTAATGCTGGGACATTTCCATTTATTATTATTATTATTTTTTTTTGCGGTACTGAGGATTGAACTCAGGGGCATTCTACCTCCGAGCTACACCCCCAGCCCTATTTTTTATTCTTTATTTAGAAACCAAGTCTCACTAAGTTGCGGAGTGTCTCACTAGGTGGCTGAGGCTGGCCGCGAACCCAGATCCTCTGGTCTCAGCCTCCCAAATGCTGGGATTACAAGCATGCGCCACCACGCCCAGTATTCCATTTATTATTTGAAAGAGATTGTGCAAAATAGGTCTTCAGTAGAATTCTCCAGTGAAACCATGTGAGCCTGGAGATTTCTTTTTTGATAATTTAAAAATTTTAGTTTAATTTCTTTAATAGTTATCAGCTATTCAAATTACGGTATTGTGGTATTTGTGCTTTTTTCTTTTTTATTGGTGCATAACAATTATACGTAATAGTGTATGCGTTGTGACATCTTCATACATGCATACGACGTAATTTGGTTAATTTCATTTCTCCATACTTCCTCTTCTCCCCTCCTCTCTCCTCCTGTTCCCCTTTATCTCCCCTACTGTTCTCACTTCTATTTTCATGAGATCCCTTTTTCTTTTTTCTCCCTAGTTTCCACATACAAAAGAAATCATACAGCCCCTTGACTTTCTGAATCTGACTGATTTTACTTGACATGATGCTCTTCAGTTCCATTCATTTTCCTGCAAATGACAATTTTGTTCTTCATGGTTGAATATAACTCCATTGTTTTATTTATATACCACATTTCTGTATTTCTTATTTTTTGTGGTACTAGGGATTGAAACCAGGGGCATTCTACCTCTGAGCCACACCTCCAGCCCTTTTAAAATTTTAAACAAAATTTTAAGGACCTTGTTTACTGAGAGTCTCGCTAAGTTATAAGACGTTTTCTTTTGTACTATCAATCTGGGCATGCATGTATCACCATAGTGATACTGGCTTTGTTTTGCATAAATACCAAGAATAGCTGGATCATATGGTGGTAATAGTCCTAGTCTTTTGAGGAACCACCATTATGATTTGCATAGTGGTGGTACTAATTTACAATCAATAATATTTGTACTTTTCAGAGTTCGTCCATGAGAGGCTGAATTGGGGAATTGCAGGTTAGAGGACAGCCTCAGCAACCTAGTTTCTCAGAACTTAGTGAAACACTGTTTCAAAAACAAATGTATTTTATTTTTGTACTTTTATTGGTATGTTGTAGTCTCACTTCATAACCTGGTTCATGGTGATGGTGACATGCATGCACATAGCACTTGTTGGGTTTTCACCTGGCTCCTTCCTCACTCCCCCTTCCCCATACAGGATATTGAGATTAGCATGGATAGTCTCACACATTTGTATAATGTCAATAGAAGTGTTTCCTTCATTAATTCTCCCCCCCAACCCTTCCCTGGACCACCTCCCTCACTTCACTAGAGTTTCTCCTCCACTATCTAAAGTCCCTCTTGTATCCTGATTTTAATCAATTTTAACTAAATGGTGTCTTTAGGAGTTAAAAAATTAATTAGATTTTTATAATGTACAGGGGCTCCATTTCATACTTTGATTATAAAACTTGTTGCTCAACCAGGAGGTAGCTTATTTTAAAACTGATGCTTTTTTTTTTTTCCTTTTTTTCCTCTTCTCCTTCCTCCCTCCCTACCCACAGGGAAACAAGATTAATGTTCTTATCATGTCCTTCAGTTCACTGGCCATGAGAATGTTGAAATGGTGCCAGTGGGTCTGAGGACATCATTTGGACATGAATTATGTCGCCTGATAAGCACACCTAGAGCTTAGTCCTTGGTTTTCCTCTTTGTAAAGCCTAGTTTTTCTTCTTAGGGTCAAGGAAATCAGCCATTTCTAAACAGCAGTTCCTTGTATTCCCCATCTGCTAGTAAACCAGTAAAACAACTCCCCCCCCCCAACCAAAAAAAAAACCTTTTTTTTTTTTTTTTTTTTTTTTTGCGGTACTGGGGATTGAACTCAGGGTGTTCTACCTTCGAGCTATACTCCCAGCCCTATTTTTTTATTCTTTATTTTGAAACCAGGTCTCACTAAGTTGTGGAGTGCCTCACTAGGTAGCCGAGGCGGGCTGCGAACCCGAAGGTTTGGGTCTCGGCCTTCCAAATGCTGGGATTACAAGCCTGCGCCACCACACCTGGCTCAAAAAAAACTTTAAAAAATGGCTGGTGGTGTAGCTTGGAGGTAGACTGCCCCGATTTCAAGTTCAATCCCCAATAACACACACATACACACCCAGATTATCTAAACTGTCAAATTTTAATGTGTAGAGTTCTTCATAGTATCTTCCCTTACCTTCCATTTGTTATCTTTGGGCCTGTAATCTCTCTCTTTCCCTCCCTCCCTTTCTTTCTGTCAGCCTTGCTACAAGACTTAAGTTTGTTGATCTTTTCAAAGAACCAGTTCTTCATTTGATTTTTCTTTTCAATTTCACTGATTTCTGTTCCTAATTGCTTTTGTGTTTATTTTGCTTTTTTTTTTTTTTTTTTTTTTTTTTTTTTTTTTTTTTTTTTTTTTTTTTTTTTTTTTTTTTTTTTTTTTTTTAAGTTTCTAAGGGGTGTAGATTAGAGCTGGGCGTGATGGTGCATGCCTGTAATCCCAGTACTTGGGAGGCTGAGACAGGAGGATCACAAGTTCAAGGATAGCCTTGGCAAGTAGTGAGACTCTCATCAACCTAGCAAAGGCTGGGGATGTAACTCAGAGATAGAATGCTGCCGGGGTTAATCTCCAGTGCCAATAAATAAATAAATAAATGAAGTTATAGATTTAGATAATTTGAGATTTTCTAACGTTTGTATTTATTGTGTAAATTTCCCTTTCCAAGTGTTTATTAGAGATTTTGCTGTTGTCTTCCTATTATTTATAGTTTGGTTCCATTGTAGTTAGAGAACACCCTCTGTTTTATTTTAGTTACTTTTTATCCATTGAGGCTTGTTTCAGGGCTCATGGTATGGTGTATTTTGGTTTATGTTCCATGGGTGCTAGAAAAGAATATGTATTCTGTTGTCACTGAGTTGAGTATTCTATTAATGTTAACTAGATCCTGTTGGTTGATGATGTTACTAGATTCTATATGTTTGCTGATATTCTTTTTTTTTTTTTTTTCTATCAACTGGTGAGAGAATGAAGATGAAATCTCCAACTGTAATTATGTGTTTATTTCTCCTTTCAGTTCTATCATTTTTTGCTTCTCAGTTCTGCAGTTGTTTGGTACATATTGGACTGCTTAAGATTGTTTAGGATTGCTATAGTGTGTTTTGGTGGATTGTCCTTTTTACCATTATGTAATTATTCAATCTTTTCTGATGATTTTCTTTGCTCTAAAAGGTACATTATCTGATACTAATGTAGCTATTCCTACTTTCTTTTGATTAATGTATCTATGACTCTCTGTCACTTTTTGTTTAACTTTGAACCTAGCTATATTGCTATTTTTGAAGTTAGTTTCTTCCAAACAGCATACATTGGGATCATTTTTAAAAATCTACTCAGTCATTCTCCATCTTCTGGTTGGTATATTTAGACCATTTATATTTTGTGTAATTATTGATTGTGTGAAAATTTTCCATTTTGGGCTGAGACTTTTTATTTTTTATTTGTTTTACTGTATTCTTCTTTTGGTAATGGGGATTGAACCTAGGGGTGTTTTACCTCCGGGCTACATTCCCAGCCCTTTTTATTTTTAATTTTGAAACAGTGTCTGGCTAGGTTGCTGCAACCCTTGCTAGGTTGCAGAGGCTGATCTTGGAACCTGTGATCCTCCTGTCTCAGTCTTCTAAGTACTGGGATTATAGCCATGTGCCACCATACCCAGCTGTTTTATTGTGTACTTAATTGCTTGTAGAAGCATTTTTATGTTAACTAGTTTAATATCTGTGTGAGAAAATTCTGAACATCTCTGCCATTTGGTCTTTGAATGCATTGATTGATAATTTAGATCTTCGTAGTCCATATACTCTAGCTTCAGTATCATTGGTTGATGTCCTTTTGTTTTAATTGGGTTATTAATTTTGTCTATCATATGAGATATTGGTTCTTGGTATAAGTGATTTTTTTTATTGAAACCTGGGCATTTTGAATATTGTGTTGTAAAACTTTGCATTTTATTTAAACTTTCTGTTTTAATTAGCTTCCTTTAACACCAGTCTAACAGAAGTGGGAACTGTGCCCATTGGCATCCAAGAAAGGCCACACCTTGTTATTGCTGGTAGGGTTGAGAGTTCTGGGTCCCCTTTAGGCTTCCACAGATACCTTCTTGTCTGAAAGGGGTGAGAGTGCCTTCTTACATAGCCTCCACTGACCTCACTGGGGTGTTGACCTGTTTCTACTAATGGTGCAAGCCCTAACTCTTCACCATGACAACTCTATAGCATCCCAAGACAGAGTAGGATTGGCTGCTCCTTATTGTCTGTGTGAGTTGAACTTTATGTTCTCCATGTGGTTTCTACCAAAACTGTAAGAGTTGAGAAAGAGGCCTTGTTATCTTGGTGAAGTTGGACATTTTATGTCCCCATTCCCTCTGCACTGGCATTGATGGACGTTGGACCCCAATTTTTTTTATGGTGTTTGACTAAAGTAGAATGTTTAGTTTTCTATCTTTCTGGGCTCCTCTTTTTCTAATCTTTGGCTAAAAAAAGATTAAGCTTTTTGGGGGGCTTTTTTGTCTTGCCCCCATTGACAGTTGTGATTTGCTGGCTTCTTCAGCTCCAAGGCTCAGACATGAGGCAGAAAGAAACTTTGGGGAGATCTCCACCACATTGTTTCTCAGGTCTCCTTCCAAAGTTCTCTTAAGTTTGTTTTATAAAAAATATGATTTCTATGGGGTTTAGTTGTACTTAGCAAGAAATTGAGGGAAAGAAGCTATAATTGTACACTTGACTGATTACTAAAAAAATTATGCAGAATTTATGAAGTATATTTTAGAAGGTTTATCATAACTACTAGGGAGAGAAAGGGAGGCACTTTATTCCATCTTACTCAAATTGGAAGTTTTTTTTTTTTTTTTAAACTGTAAATACCATCTCACTCAAATTAGTGCCTCTTTTTTGTGCACCATTGTAGAACTAAAATCTTAAAGAACATGCTCTAAGATAGGCTTGTTTTCATTTCCTCTCTCATTGTAAATTCTGGCAAAATGGGTCAAGGAAAACTAAAAAAGGTAAAAATAAATAACATTAATGCAGATTAGAAAATACTATACACAATTTCGCTCAACATATTTCAGTCAAATTTTATGTGAAATGAATCTAGTTATCAGGAAATCATAAATCACCAAAACAAGCCAGGCGTGGTGGTACACCTTGTAATCCCAGTACTTGGGGAGGCTGAGATGAGAGGATCTCAAGTTCGCAGCCAGCCTCTGGAACTTAGTGAGACCCTGTTTCAAAATAAAAGAAAAAAATGGGGCTGGAAGTATGGCTCAGAGGTAGAATGCCCCTGGGTTCTATCCCCAATATCACACAAAAATAGATAAATACATAAAAATACATAAATAAATAATAAATAACCAAAACAGATTTTAAAAGAAATAGAAAATCTGAATGGTAGCATATCCATTAAAAATGTTGATTCAGTAATTAAATTTTTTTTCTTTCTCAATAAAAAAGCCCAGGTAGTTTTTCATGAGTTCAGACAAACACTAATTCCACAGCTACATAAACTTTTCCTCAAAACTAAAAAAAGGAAATAATCCTCATTTCACTGAGGTGTATGGGTAAGCTTATTACAAAAACTAGCAAGGAGAGTATTAAAAATGAAATTTATAGTCCAGTCTCACTTAGAAACATAGCAAAAAAAAAAAAAAAATCTAACAATGTGTAAAACAAGTAACATGACTAAATTTGGCTTGTTCTAAATCTGAAAGATAAAATTAACATGAGAAATGTATCATATATATTATTTAATACAACTGTAACTTACACATCACAGACCCTCATATCACTAATTTAGGATATTGAAAGTTGTAGTTAAATTTGAGAATGCCAGGTGTCTATATTACATCATGAGTACTAAAACTGAATTTTGAGCAGAATACTGTGGGGAATAGATGGCAAATTTGATCAAGGGATATCAAATGGTCTCTTAGAGGTGGCAAAATGTGTGTTAGGTCTTAATGAGTAATATTTTGTCAAAATTGGAGGGAAATAAGGGGTGTGTGGCATTTGGGAATGGTAATTGAAATATAAGTAGAATATACTAAGAACATTCAGAAGTGACAAGAAGATGGAACAGCAGGTTTGTGCCGGATTGTGAAGGCATTGTCTGCCTTGCTTCTTATTCTAAATTAGTGGAACTTGCTAACCTAGTGAAAGTTAGAAAGCTAGCCAGGATATTTGAGCATTCCATCTTTTTTACTTGCTTATATTTAGTATTTCTTTTGAAATAAAGTATATAACTTGTTTGCATGCTTTTGTATATGTTCTTTACTTAAACTTAGGTGCTTCTACTGAAACTTTAACTTTTTAAAAATTAAAATGTGAAAATATGGACTTACAGCTGGGCCACTTAATATCATTATTATTAATTTCCTCTGTGTTGTAGCCTAAACTTTTAAAACTACTTATAGATAATCTCATTCACAAATCTGTTGCCTAAAAACTTTCCAAAGAAATATGTGATACAGGCTTGATTAATTTCATTTGCTCTGCCATTCTTTTTTCTTTTTTTATATATATGATAAAAACATTTTAATACATATTTTTAATTTCTGACTTTATTAGGATTGTGTGTGTGTGTGTGTGTGTGTGTGTGTGTATGTATGTATGTGTGTGTGCTACTGGAGATTGAACTCAGGGGCATTCTACCTCCGAGCTATACCCCCAGCCCTATTTTTTATTCTTTATTTTGAAACAGGATCTCACTAAGTTGCGGAGTGCCTCACTAAGTAGCTGAGGCTGGCTGCGAACCCTGATCCTCCGGTCTCAGCCTCCCAAATGCTGGGATTACAAGCATGCACCATCACACCTGGCTTTATTAGGATGTTTTAATTGAGTTTTTTTATTTTTCTCAAAGCAAAGGCTTTGGAATGAACTTGTGATTGCCAGGTTTTCTTTTAACCCCTTTTCCTTTTATTATTGTATTGATAGATAAAAAGCAACACGTTTGTTATTCTAAATTTGTAAGAGAATTTTAACTTAAATTAATTTCATAAATGCACTCACTCTTTTATTAATGCATTACTTCTAATCTCTTAAGTTACTTTAATTAAATTTCTTGATTATATAATTTTTTGTTAATTTAAGGTGTGACTGCACAGAAAAGTTACAGAGCAAATTTGACTTTTTGCGCTCACAGCTGAATGATATTTCATCATTTAAGAATATATACAGATATGCCTTTGATTTTGCAAGGGTAAGTGCAGTTTCCATGTTTAGTCATTTTAATAGTTTTACATCTTGAGACCATACTTAGATTATTTTTTTTCCCACTCATATTTTAGGATAAAGATCAGAGAAGCCTTGATATTGATACTGCTAAATCTATGTTAGCTCTTTTACTTGGGAGAACATGGCCACTGTTTTCAGTATTTTACCAGTACCTGGAGGTATGTATCCTTTTTTTTTTTTTTAATATTATTTTAAAACTTAATCTGAGCCGGGTGTGGTGGTGCACGCTTATAATCCCAGTACTTTTGAGGCTGAGACAAGAGGATCGCAGGTTTGCGGCCAGCCTTAGCTACTGAGTGAGGCCCTCTGCAACTTAGTGAGACCCTTTTTCAAAGTAAAGAATAAAATAGGGCTGGGGATATAGCTCAGAGGTAGAATGCCCAACACTGATTGAGTATTGAAAAAACTTTCTAAAATGTGTATATATCTGTTGTGATTCTTAGACATAAGTTCATGTAATTTAAGATAGCTTGTGCATAAGATTTTTGGGGGACTAGGGGGATAACTTAGTAGTGCAGCATATACTAGCATGCGTTAGAACCTGGGTTCAATCCCCAGTACTACATTTAAAAGAAAAGATTTTTTTCATCCCCCCCCAAAAAAAAGAAGAGACCTCCAAGAAATATATTTTAACATATACATTCTTCATGCAAAATTAGTTTACATTCTGGCAAGAAAGATTGGATGCTAGTACACAAATCTCAAGTTTCCTCTCCGCCTTAGGTTGAAATAGAGAACCTATTGATGTAATAAAACTTTCCTCTTGTATTTAGACTCTATATGAAGAAATAGAATAAAGCTTTATTATTTTATGTTCACAAAAGGATGTCTATAATTATATGTTTGACTATGGTGACTACTAAAAAAATATGCAGAATTTATGAAGTACATATTCTTTTAGAAGGTTTATCATAGCACCTACCAGAGGCAATGTTTCTTAGAAGATACTATCCTTTTTACCATTGCTTTCTTTGTTTAGTTTTGTATCTATTTTTGTGCCTTCACCCTGTCCCCCCAACCCTCAGTACCTGGAATTGAACCCAGGGGTTCGGGTACCTGCTAGGCAAGGGCTCTACCACTGAGTTACATTCTCATTTCTTTTATTTTGAGTCAAGGTCTCACTTAAATTGCCCATTCTGGCTTCAAACTTAGGATCCTCCAGCCTTAGACTTCTGAGTCATTGGGATTACACGTGTGCACAGATATTTATTACTGTGCCCAGTTTGTATACCTTTTTAATTTTAGAGGTTTGGGGTTTTTTTTGTTTTTTGATATAGTTCTTAATAGTTTCTTGGATAAACATGATTTTTTTTTTAATAATTTGAAAAGACTGCTTATCATAGCAAGTTTTCCAGAGTTGTTTTATTTCAAGCTTAAAATAAGGAACAGTGGTACTTGTATGAAAAACTTTTGTGCGTAAATAAATCTTTAGCCTGGTAAAGTAGATATTTTTCATGAATAGTATCTACCTGTCTCCTATGAGCAGTTTTGAGCAAAATTAAATTTAACTGAATATAAAAGTATTTACCTCTGGGTTGCTGAGAGCAACTAAATATTTTTGAATACTTATTTAATATGCAAGCTAGTTGGGATACATTATCTTTTTAAATCACTATAACACCATTATGAATTGTTTTTATCCCCATTTAGCAATTGAGGAAATGGGTCTTATTCTTAAATTTCCCAAGATCATTGAGTTAAGTGACAGAGGTGAGATATGAATCCAAGCCTCTGCTCTTTCTGCTACTTCCATTAGATACCAACCTAAAAATATGTAGGGAAGCAGAGCAAGGGAACTTACTGGCTGTGGACAGTGTTCTGTATATTGATCTCATTAGTAGTTTTACAAGTATATACAAATATAAAAATTCAGTGAATTTTAGTATTACTTTAGTACCCTCATACTTATTAATATTATTCCTCAAAAATGAAAGAAAAAGTAAAAATGATGTTAGCAGGTAAATGGTCTTGAGGATTCTCTAAAAACAAATAATTAATAGAGGTAGAAATAATTTAGGAAAAACCAAATCACACAGAAAAATCAAACCTTAATAAATTATGTTTGTTCTATAGTTCAAATGTTTATATCATTTCCCACAGCAATCAAAATATCGTGTTATGAACAAAGATCAATGGTACAATGTATTAGAATTCAGCAGAACAGTCCATGCCGACCTTAGTAACTATGATGAAGATGGTGCTTGTAAGTATAATATATTCCTGTGAAAATTTCTGAAAATGAGAGAACATTTGTGAATCATTAGCATAAGGGTTTCATACATTAAAATAGTAACTTTTACTGTTAAACAGGACATGAGAGAAATAGCTTAGATTTAGCAGTATTATTAAACCCATTCTAGTTAATGTAATATTTCCCATTCCTCAGTAACCATACATTATGGCCAAATTTAAATGATAATTTATGCATCTAGAAGGTAAAATTCTGCCTTGCTACTTTTCCTAGGGAAGAAAAATGTAGTCATTGTTTTAAAACTGTGGAAGAAAATCAGCGACAATAGAAAAAGCTTTAATGTTCATATAATGGCAAATAATGTCAGTAACTCCTTTGAAAATAATGAACTGATTTTGAATAAACTGGTAGTGAAATACATATAATTTTTCAATCCTTCAAGTTAAAGGATCTGTCTGTACTCTTCAGTGGAAAGGCCAGAATGCCACTAAAGTTTGAGGTAATGATTAATTAGATAAGCCAAATTAATTCTCTAGAACTATAAATTAAGTTTATAGTTTCCACTGCATTTTGGTTGAACACATTGTTTTAATGTTCAAAAAGGTTACCTGGAAAGATACTTTTCTTATAAACATAAACTAAAAGTATACATTTATTTCTATAACATTGAAGAAGTTAGATACTGAAGAAGAGATAACTTTCTTTCTTTCTGTATATATTGTGTTCTTCCACAGGATGGCATAAATATTATTTTAAAGAAATAATGCCTTGCAGTATAAACAGGCAACCCAGGTGCAATATATGGCTTGTAGAAGTGTATATTCATGTATGTTGAATGAACATTTAAAATTGGGAGATTTTGTATAAAAATACAACCCTTAAGTTTTTTTTCCCAAAACCGGAAAACCTGACAAAACTGCACTTGTATCCCTTCATAGGATTCAGAGGTTGGAGCCAAGTAGTGGCTTGTGTTGAACTTGCTTCCAGTTGGACAGTTCACCCAGACTCTTTTCCATTTGCCATTTATTACTGTGTTTGCCCTGTTTTTCTTAATGTTTATTAAAGTGAGAGAGGAAAAGAGACCACCCCAAGGGTTATACATTGTGAGAAAAATAGGACAAATGTATTTCTTTGTGATATTGATGTTTTTACATTTTAAAAGAAAACAAAACACTGATCTCACTTAAATTGCCTACCTGACTTCTTTAGCTAAATGTTTGAACCCTCTGCATTATAAAAATATCTCTTAAGCCAGGCACAGTGGCACACACCTATAATCCCAGTACTTGGAAGGCTGAGACAATAGGATTGCAGGTTTGCGGCCAGCCTCAGCAACTTAGCCAGCCCCCTTAAAAAAAAATTTTTTTTTGAAAAGAGCTGGGCAGTCTCAATATGTATGGGAAAGGAGGAGGGAAGGGAGCTAGGGAAAACTCATTAAGTGCTGTGTGCATGTATATCACTATCACTTTGAACTACATTGTTTTGTTAGACTACAATGTACCAGTAAAGGTATATTAAAAATAAATAGATAAATAAATACAACCCAATGTGCAATAAAAAGGGTGGGGAAGGCTGGGGTATAACTTGGAGTTAAAATGCCCCTGGGTTCAATCCCCAACACCCCACTCCCCCAAATAAATCTTTTTTTTTTTTTTTGGTACTGGGGATGGAACTTAGAGGCATTCTACCTCCAAGCTATACCCCCAGCCCTATTTTTTTATTCTTTATTTTGAAACCGAGTCTCACTAAGTTGCGAAGTGCCTCAATAGGTAGCTGAGGCTGGCTGCGAACCCGGATCCTCCGGTCTCAGCCTCCCGAATGCTGGGATTACAAGCGTGCGCCACTACGCCCAGCCCAAATAAATCTTTTTTTAAAACAGTAGTTAGGTATTAAGCATTTGGTTGTGTTCATTTTTGTGTTATATCTTGTTTTAGGGATAAAATAAGTCTCTAATATGGCCAATCCCTGTTAACAAGCTTAGGGAGTTAACAGACATTCCCTTACACACTTTTCAGATTGTTTAATAGTAAGTGCTATAATGCTATGGGAGAGTTTAGTGTTGACTCAGTTATTGGAGGGTCCTTGGAACACCTTGAGAAGGAAGTTGCTAAGAATACCTATTGTGGAAAGTTCCTTATGTTTTTAAGTGCAGAATGAAAATGGCAAAGAAAGGAATAAGTAGAAGAGTGACAGGAGCAAAACACCTGATGAAAGGACAGGTCAGGCCCTTATTGCCACAGAGCTTGTGGGGAGTGTGTTCTGTAGTTGAAAGGTGCTTATTGAATTATAACAACACTCATTTTTATTTCTAGGGCCTGTTCTCCTTGATGAATTTGTTGAGTGGCAAAAAGTCCGTCAAGCATCATAGCAAGAACTGTTGTGAAGAAAATGCAAGCTTTTTGATTCCCACGTGTAAACAAGCTAATGAAATAAGGGGAAAAAACCCAAAGGGTGCATTTTCATTCATATGAAAGACTTCTCATAGTACTTTGTTTTCCTTTTTTTTAAAGGAAGTTTCCTTGTTACATGTGATGGGCATTGAGCCACACCTCTTCTGAGACTGAATATTGACATTTTTGTTTCAAGTTATGTTTTTAACATTTATTTCAGAACAATAAAGATTCAGATTTGTGACAAAGGCCTTAAAGTGAAGATGTCCCTTGAGTGTCAGAGTGGTATTTATTTTTGTAAGTTTGAATTCTCAAATTTTTGAGGTACTAAATCACCATGAATTTGTGGAATTTTAAAGATTTTAAACAGTCTTATTATTTGGCAATGTAGTTGTCTTTACACAATTAGGAAGAATAATTATTGGCCTTGACTTCTAGGTTAATGATTTTCTGATGCAGCTAATAGAAAACAGTTCTAGGTCTTGGAAGTGCTCCAACTTTCATCTCTGGGTTTCTATAAAAGCTGTCAAGGGTTTATGCACATATCTTACCTAAAGGGTTTAGAGTTGGGAAGATTATGTCCAGTTATTTTGTTTCTTAACCATAAAATAGTATTTTTAATAAGCATAAATGAACATTGCATGTATATTCTTAACATGAATTTTAACTTTTCTGTATTTCTGTTCGTCGAGAAATTTTGTTTGTTTTTGAAAGAGCAGGGTTGATCTATTAATCATCTCAATATTGGACATCCTCATGAGAGACTTAGGACCAGTATTGAAATTTTATTCTCATTATTATGAATGGTATATTTATGATCTTTTTAACTGTCATGACGCAGGGCATTCTGTTGAGAGCACTTTTGTTTGCCTTAAAGAAACTTTGGCTCTGATGTTGTAGACTTGGTACACACAGGAGAAGATAATAGAATAAATAATCATGAGAGAACACATCTGAGTTTAACTGTGCAAACCCAATGAGGTTATTTATATTGGTAGTATCACAGTTTTGCTCTTCATCACAATTTTCTGACTGTTGGCAATAAAGATCTTGAGATAATAGCTTGTCATTATTCACATAAAAGGTACCTTTAGATTAGCAGCAGAAGTGTTTTATACATTCCTTTTCAAATTTTTCAGTTTCCCAGTGATGTGGAAGCTTTGTTCATATTCACAAACGAGTTATAACCTCACTAATATCCCTAGTTTTATTGTATAAGTGGAGAAAATTAAATAGGGTATTTTTCCATAATGAAATTTCTATTGAGACTTAAGGTAAAGGTTCATTTTTTTTTTTTTTTTTTTTAATGGTGAAGTTGTTTAGTGAGTATTTTTCAGTATTGATTACTTAAGGGAGACTAGCATTTTCAAGCTTTTTGGTTAATGAGCAGAGAGAAAATTGCCAATGTTTTACTTGCCTTCATAATAAGATTACTTTGTAAAGTTTTATAAAACACTGAAAAACAGGAAATTTTTTTTTCCTAAATATCTTGTAGATAGAATAATTTTCTTGGAATGTTCCTCTTACGTATTACAATCATTAAATTATTAGAATTAAGTGTACCAACAGTGTTATGATTTAATAGTCATAATGTTTTAATATGAAATTCACTATGAGAAAAACATTTAAAATTATAGGCCTTTGAATTTATAACTTGATTCAGCTCGCTAAAGCACAACTTCTAAACTTGAAGAATGCTGTCCATTTTTTGTTTAATTCCAACACAAGTGAAATCTTACAAGTTAATTTATAACCTGAACTAATGGTAGTTCATGTCTTTGTCATCTTCACTGTTTGAGTAAAAATAAGTAACACTCAAAACATCTCGGTGACCTTTTAAAAATAAAATATGTGAAAGTATTTACCTTGCTTACTTATCCAAGGTTAATTTTAAGATTTTTTTGAGTTTGAAAATGATAATTAAATATACTTTTTTTTTTCCCCTTAAAATCAGCAACCCAATACCACCTTGGTCATGTCTGCTTTACTTTCTTGCTCCATCTATTCCCCTTACCTTCTTTAAGTCATAACATTCACTTACTTTAGAGGCAAACTTACTGTTCCTAATTCATCAGTCAGGGTATGGGCTGTGTCCCTTCTTTTCTTTCATTTCTTAATTTATATTCAAACAGCATTTAATTTATTGGGAAACTTATAATCAGGATGTTAGGTGGCCAAGATGTGAAGCAAAGAGAGCAGTAGTAAGGAGCCTGCATTATAAAAAATAACTCTCCTGTTAGTGGCTCCTTTTATGATTAAAGTGCCTTCCCAGGAAGCCTGTTGTAAAATTTTCAGACTTACTTCTTTTGTATGGAATGAAATACTCTGTGGTGCTTTATAACATGGAGTTAACTTGCTTCTTATAGAATAGTTTACAAATGTAATATGACTTGAAGAAAGTAGAGCCAGGTGTTGATTCTCTGGGAGGATGAAGAGGTTGTCCCCATAACCTCTTGGGGGCAATAATTTTTAATAAGGTGTGGTTCTCTAAAAATTTTCCAGGGATTCAGATAACACAGTACAATTAAAAAAAAAAAAAGGTATATCATGTGTTGATCTGAGTCTGTGTTACTGTTTGTCTCTTGCTATCTAACAATTTCTTGTTTTTTAAATGCTGCTGATAAAATTTTTGACATAGTTTTTGACAGTTGTATTTTTATGTATAGTGTATAGGTTTTGTTGATTTTGTTTTTATTCTGAAGGACTCTGGATTAATTGTTCTTTGAATTAGACTTTGAAGGCCTCCCATGGGGATTTTAGATAGACCCTGAGAAGTATATTTCTTACATACATATGCCTTTTCATCTAGTAAACCAAAAATTTAACAATATGAATGCCATCACTTTGCAGAGTAGGGGGAAATGAAAGTGGGAGTGGAATTTAGAGATAACTAGAGTTTTTAAGGTATACAAGTTATGTAGAGTTGCTTAGATATATGACACATGAAATTTATTGCTAATGAAACATTTCACTTTGAATTAGGTACTTCTCCAGCAAAACATGCATGCCCTTTCTAAAGCCTAATCACTAATGTGAAATTATTACATGCTTAGTTAATGAGGAGCAAGTAGTAAGAATGCTGACCTAATTTGTTTTACTGCTTTCTTGAAGAAGTGTACTTAATACTGTTATCATAATAATATGTAATCTGAGGAAACTTTGTTCTGTCTTAAGGATCCTGTAGTCAAAAGTTTTGTAGCACATTTCTCACATGCTTCCCAAATATCTAAAGCAGCAAATAAGTTAAGGGCATTTCTTTGTTAAAATAAGAAAAAAAATTTATTGCTAAAAAATTATTTTTTCTAAAGAGGAATTCTTCCTTAAGGAAGTTTATCATTTAAATGATACTGGAAATCATCACAAGGAAGCATTTCCAAAAAGGAAGCATATTCTATTCAGGAGAAAAGAGAAAGAATAGCAAAATTTTATTAATTTCCTCAGTAGGAAAGGCTAGTATACATTATTAAATATTCTAGATCATATAATTTTTAATAACTGTGGTTTTATTACTTTCATGAATGTTTTGTAACAACCAAACAGATTGCTTAAGACTCAGTGTTTTTTGGTTAATTGACCGAGTTACTTATGATTATACTGTGGAAGCTCAAAAAGCAGTCTTAACTTTTATGGTAAACTTTTGTAAAGATTGTGGAAAGATAGAGTTGCTCTCCCAAACCTTGGGTAAATTGCACTATATTTAATTGTAGAGTCCTTTCTAGTGAACTTTTACTTCACTGGAGCCAATCTTTTGATCTTTTAAAGCATAATTTATTTACCTTTTCCCCAACACCAGGCATAATAAAACTGATCAGATATTTGCTGTGTCCACCTTACAACAATCTTTACTCTGTGAGTACAGATAGAGCTTCCTTAGCCTCTTTCCCTTACCTATAACTAATACAGTTACTTTCTTTTCAGGATGGATGAGACATTTGGTGTGTGTGCTTTGTAAAATAGTTAGAACCTTTTATAATACAGCTCATTTTTACATATGTTCTTATTTACCATGTGGTAAGCACACTTTAAAATGTCCAGTAAT
>PVLC010019425.1:9582-30777 GCA_004027655.1 Graphiurus murinus | reverse complement strand
GTGGTACTGGGGATGGAACTCAGGGGCATTCTACCTCCGAGCTACACCCCCAGTCCTATTTTTTATTCTTTATTTTGAAACCAAGTCTCACTAAGTTGCGGAGTGCCTCACTAGGTAGCTGAGGCTGGCCGCGAACCTGGATCCTCCGGTCTCAGCCTCCCGAATGCTGGGATTACAAGCGTGCGCCACCACGCCCGGCAGAGAATATATAATACTTTAATGATCTTACTTCTTTAAACAAAATGTTGTTGATTGTTAAGAATATATAATTCTGAACCAAATCAATTTTTATTAATAAAATGATACATTATATGTGTGTTAGAAATATTTAAAATAGTTGGATGATTACATAATTATGTAACAGTGATTATCTCAAGGTAAAGAAATTGGAAATATTAAGTTGGGATAAATCCTTAATAAACTTCTCTTATTGTCACAATAATGCTTTCTAGAACATTGTTTTATTTTTATGAATCTCCATACTGTTTTACACAATTGTTTTAACAATTTACATTTCCACCAAAATGTACAAACATTTCCTTTTCTGTATACCCTCGCCAATATTTGTTCTTACTTACCTTTCTGATAATAGCCCAATACTGTAAGGTGATATATTGCTGTGATTTTGATTTTGATTTATTTGATTATTAGTGATGTTGGACACCTTTCCATTTACTTGTTTCATTTTTCTCTTCTTTAGAAAAAATGATTAATTCAGGATCTTTGCCCATTTTAAAAATTACATCATTTGTTGTTTTTCATTGTTGCTTTTGTTATTGAGTTGTGTGCGCTCCTTATAAATTTTATATATTAACCTCTTATCAGATAAATGTTTGTAAATATTTCCCACTATTCATGCTGCTGTGTTATTTTGTTGATTGTTTCCTTTGCTGTGTAGAATCTTATGTTTACTTTTCTTTCCTGAGTTTTGGTGTGATAACCAAACAATTATTGACAAAGTCAGTAATAAAGAACTTTCTTACTACATTTTTTTCTAAGAGTGTTATGTTACCAAGTCTTAAAGTCTGTAGTTTTGAGGTGTGTATATGTGTGTTTATGTGTATGTATGGTTTTAGACAAGGGTCTAGCTTCACATTTTTGCATGTTTGTTTCCAGTTTTCCTGCACTTCTTAGAGATATCTTCATACTCATATTCATTACAGCATTATTGTTATCATCCTTTATGTAATATTATTTAGGAGACACTGTCATTTAAGATAACATGAATAAAATTAAAGGGCATTATACTACGTGAAACAAGCCACACAGAAAGAAAAATACTGCATGAAATCTTTTGTAGGTGGAATTTTAACAAAAAAAAAAATGTCAAAACACATGGGAACATAGAGTAGCACAGTTGTTAGCAGCAATAGGGAAAAGGAAAGAAATAGGTCAAAAGGCACAGACTTGTAGTTATGTAGGATAAATGTCTAGAGACCCACTATAAAGAATGAGAGCCAGAGAATATTATGTTGAGATCAGCCAGTCTTAGAAAGTCAAGGGATGTATTTTTCCCTCACATGTGGAAGCTAGAGAGAAACTAGAAAACAAAGGGACTTTAGATAAATGAGATTAAACCAATAAAATAATGGAAGGGGGTACGGGGAGGGAAGAGAGGAGGGATAAAAAGGAGTCTTGAGGAAGTAAAAAGTTCAAATAATGCTATATTCATATATGAAGGTAAAACTATCAATCTCCCTGTACTAACATGTATAGGGAATGGGGGCAGGGAGGAGGGCAGTGGGTGGAATTCAGAGGGAAATAGACCAAGTGCTATGTGCATGTATATTTCTATAATACTGAACTGCATTATGATGTATAATTACAGTGCACTAATAACAGTTTATTTTTAAAAGTTAAACAAGAAAGAATGAGGGCTACTGATAATAATACTGCACTGCATACTAAAAATTCACTAAGAGAATACATGTTAATTGCTTTTAATACCAACAAAATACAAAAGTATCTGTGAAGGATAGTTTATGTTGATTTTCTTAACTACAGTAATCATTCCATTGCATATACATATGTGTGTGTGTGTCGAGTATCATATTGTACACTATACACTGTAAATATTAAATATAGGCAATAAAAATAAATATAGGCATAAAATTATAATCAATAAATAATGAAGTCTATTCAAAATACCCTTTCATCAACTGTGTATACCTTTTTATAATTACCTATTTTTTGGAAAAGTTTGTTTATTTCTAGTGCAATAAACTTCTCAACAAAATATTTAGAAAAGGAAGCCGTATCTAACTTTTAATATTTTGGATGATCATTCTACAAACGTGTTTAGTGATCACTCTACTGATACTATTATGATAGTCTTCAATAAAGTATTAAACTTAAAATTTTCAAAAGCCAAACTCTGAGTACTATAGAAATTCCTAGAGTAAAATCAATTGGCCTTAATTTTCAATGGATTAAGCACATGAAAACCTAGTCACTAATTATTATTTTTATATTTCTGTAATACTTTGTACTTCTCAGAGACATTAACATTAATTTTCATTATATGCTTACAATAACCCTTGTGGTTTCTATCACAAGCCATATCACTGGGATGAAAACCCTGAAAATGAGATGCTAGATAACTTGCCAAAAGTGAGTGTTAATATGTAGTAAAGTAGAGAAGAAACTCAAACAGATATATTTGACTCTAATTCTAGTTTATTTTTTCTTGCTTCTGTAATATTTTCAAATGACATAGCTGCTCGCTTGTTGGGTTCTGTGGCCAACTCTAATTTGATATTCTATCTATCCCAGAAAAGGAAAGTTGTTCTTTCTTCTGACAAGGTGGCATGCTGCCATTACAACATCCTCTAATAAATAAACACAACTATTCAGTGTCACAACAAATTAGAAAGTACTTATTTCTGTTCAGTGAGCTGGATGAAATCAATAATCACTGGGGAGTTGCCACTATAATTCATTAGAGCCATTCACTGGGCCTCAGTAATCAGCTCAGGACATGAAGCCAAAGTCTAGCTTCTCTGGGGAGAGAAAGTTAGGATCAAATGTCTCAACTCAAGTGAAAATAGTAGCTAATAAACATTGCATTACACCCTTTTACACTTCTAAGTACTTATGTTCCTTCTAAATAACGAAAGAAATGGCTTCTGAATCACCTATCAGTGTTCAGAATGAATCCAGGACTCAAAAAAATAAAAATAAATATATGTACTGAAAGATAGAATAGCAATATTTTTTTTTTTGTTTTTCTTTCTTTCTTAACATAAGGATATTCTGGTCTTTTTAGTCTTCAAAATCAGCCTTATTGAACACAATTCAGCACCTCTCCACTGTCTTACTATTTGCTACTTCTAGTTTTGTGATGTATACTTTCCTTTTTTTCCTCTATCTCATTGTTGGAGGCTCCAAGTCTCATTTCTTGACTATCTTATCTTTTCTATACTTATATCCATTTTCATAGTGACATTGTTCAACTTTTGAATGCCATTCAAATGTCTAAAACTCTTGAATTTGAGTTCATTGTAGATTGTTTGCTGAACTCTTGACTCATATAACCAACTACATATGGTTCAATATCTACTTTCCTTGACCTTTTCTAAAATTTCAGCTTTTCACCCCATAGTCCCACTTTTCTGATTCCACTTTTCCCATAGAATATACCATCATTTAAGCTATTATAAAATTTGCTTGATCACTATTATTATTTACTGTTCTCTTTGTTACATACTCCATGAGAGAGTGAGTCATTGTTGTTTTGTTCACTATTGTATAAAAACTATCTAAAGTATCTGGCATATAACAGACATTCACAATGTACTAAATAAATATTATTTCAAAAGAAATCTATTCTTCAAGACTGACACCAAAACTAATCTCTCCAAATATTATATATATATATATAATTAAGTTTATATTATGATTAAGTTTATAATAATCTACCATTATCCTCTATATATGTGGGGGGGTGTTGTGTGTTCTTTTCTTCTAATATTTTAAAATTAAATTACTCTTTTTGTGTCCCTAAGTTAAGTAAATTAAATTTTCTCTATGAGTA
Organism: Graphiurus murinus; assembly: GCA_004027655.1. Classification (NCBI taxonomy): domain Eukaryota; kingdom Metazoa; phylum Chordata; class Mammalia; order Rodentia; family Gliridae; genus Graphiurus; species Graphiurus murinus. Next base: position 26,744 of record PVLC010019425.1, on the reverse strand, counting down.
TCACAGAGTTGTTTACAAAATAAAATCTAAATGTGTGCATAATCCATTCAACATAACTTAATTAAGAAGAGTCATAGCATTAGAAATTAAGGATATGAAGAAAAACAATACTATTAAAATAAAAGCAGTTTCCTAAAATTATTTATATAGGAGAAATGATGCAAAATTGTTATTTTTAGTTATGCTTAAATTATATTTTTTCACACCAAAGTATTCTTCTGTTTCAGATAATATGGATAGAAAAGACGTAGAAGTTATATCTGGAGTAGATTTATTCAGAAAAATATATTTTTAACCTAACATGACAAAAGGAACAGCTGGTTGAGTTTTTACCTTTACAACCTGGTCTAGGATACTATAATCGATTGCTCTATTTTACTGTTTTATCACTTGCCACATTTTAGATGACTTATTTTCTATTGCTACTCCAAGGTCTCAATAAATTTTGGATGCAATAGTTGATTAGTCAAAGAAAGTAGCCTAGGATTGTAGTATGACTTTAAAGCTTTGTTGGGAGAACTTTTATGCTCAGCAACATGGATACACACAGACTTCAGTTTCCCATTGGCTGTCAGCAAAAAATGTCAATATTCTTCACCATGGGCTATTCCATTGGTTGCCTGTTTTCCCTAGAATGAATGATCTGAAGGCAGTGAGGGAAAAACACATAAGATTAAAAATTAAAGATCCACACTATTTTTATAACCTAATCTCAGTGAGACATGCTATCATTTCTCTCATGTTCTATTCATTAAGAATGTCATTAAATCAAGCCTACATTCCAGTGGATGCTGTTAAATGAGGACATAAACATAAAAGGACAAGGATCCTCAGAGTGTCTTAAGGGATGTCCACCATCATCTAACCCAGGGTCTCTAATTACACATGCATTTCAAATGCAAAGCACACACAGCCATCCAAAGGGACTTCCAAAATCTTAACTCATTATAGAATGTACTCAACATCTTTTAGAATTCTGGCTTCCAGAAAATAATTTTTGTTGTTTTAAGTCATTAAGTTCACATAATTTTTTACAATACCAATAGAAAAATAATATGAAATATATAGAGAGAAAAAACATTTGAAAAATCAATAAGCTATATCAGGTGCCAGAAAATGTATTTATTCATTCTTGCCCAAATTTCCTCTGGTATAGCAACTGTGATAGCAGTCAGTATATGATTAAGTTTATAATAATCTACTCTAAGATTCATGTACCTTCTATCCATGTGAAATTGGTGAATTAAAGGAGGATGTGATAAAAAGAACTGCAAAATTTCTCAGCACATAATGATTGCATTTAAACTCCTGCACTAAGAGATGTGACCAAATTCTAGCATGTTTTCCTGCTACTTAAAATGGTATCCTTAGGATGATACTATGTTGACAGGAGAATCATGTATTACAACAGGAACCTGATGATGTGTTTGAACTTCCTCTTCGGGTAGTTAATAATAGACAGCCTACTTTTTAAAATTTTTTATTGTAATAGTTCATGCTTTGTATGTATACATCTTTGTTAGGTATGAATTGATAGAGACAAATGTGCACACATTTCTCATCTGACCCCTTCCCCAATTCCCACCCCGCTCCCTCGCCCTCCCTCCCTCTCCAGTTCAGTGAGTGACCTTGATATAACTGTGTAAGTACATCATGTGCCTTAGGATGCCCTCCCCCCGCTCCCCCTGTCCATCTTCTTCGGTTAAATCAACTTCTTTGTTTATCGAGGGTCTCTACTTTTTCATCTAGGGACCCTCTTATGCCCCATCTTCTCCCTAACATCCGCATATTAGGGAGAACATATGCTTTTTTACTCTTTGTGACTGGCTAATCTCACTTAACATAATGTTTTCCAGTTGCATCCATTACCAAACTATCAGACCGATGTATGTGTATCTATGTTTATAGCCACACAATTCACAATAGCCAAACTATGGAAGCAGCCCAGATGTCCATCGATAGATGAATGGATTACAAAACTATAGGATATGCACACAATGGAATTTTACACAGCCATAAAGAAGAACAAAATCATGTTCTTGACAGCCTACTTTTATAAATTATTTCTCCGACTTTGTGAGGTGTGTTCTATCACAGAACTGTCTCTGCAAAGACCTGGGTCCTATTTCTTTGAAATGCAAACATTCAGAGAGGTAGCTCTCACCCCAAGTTCTTGTGGGAAGGTAAGGGCTTGAATTTGGTGGTTTACTTTCTCCAATTTGTACAACTGCCATCTGTCATAAAGATGGGAGAAGGTAGACATTTGTTTCTCCTCTGCATAAACTCCAGTTAGAAAATCCAAATGGCCTATTCTCATGGACCAATTGCTCACTTACTGCCCTTCACTGCCTTTCTTTCAGCATTCTTCAGGATTTAGAAAATCTCCTGTCTTTCATTTTATTAAAGTTGATCTTAGATTATAATGAATTCACTTCTTTACTGCACCTGTTGTCACTAGATGAAATCTGGCTGGGCCATCTTGTCTAGCTTTATTTCCCTTTGACAAGAGATAGCACCACTCCTGTGTTTCCTAAGTCTTTGATGGTTTCAATAGTCATTTCAAAGCCTCCAAAATGAAACACTAATTTAGTTCTGATTTACTGCATTTATATGTAAAGGTGGCTCTAGTGGCTTCCTCTTGGAAGCTCTTACTTCACAGGTCAAGAATCTAGTGTAGATATTCATCCAGAAGTCTGTTATGCCTATCTTACTTATCTGTTCTAGAACAAAGGATATAACAACAGAGTTTGTTTAAGAACCTTCTGGATTCACTGTAGGATTATCTGAACTAAACATTCTCAAGCACCTGACCATTACCTCAAACTGACTAGTTGACTATTAGTGGTGTTTTGGATCTAGAACATGTAGTTTCAGTTCAGATATAATGTCTGCCTAAAATGTTTTTTATGCCCCTTTCCTTACTTCAGTCGTCCTGAAAAAAAAAAAAAAAAAAAATGGCTATCGTTCCAAATAGGGAAGGAAGATTGAAAATTTACAGTATAGATTTTTTTTTTTTTTTTTTTGCAGTGTATGTGGCTCCTTCTCCTGAATTTGTGAACTGAATCAGATATAGGAATTAAGTGAATGAATGAATGAGTTGTTTGATTAGTGAAGTAAAGATCTATTCACTAGACTTAAATCTTTTCCTCCTCTGCAGATCAAATATCCCTTAGTTTTCTGCCTATTTCACTCTAGGTTCACCATAATCAACTGGCCATCATGGAATATCTCCACTGGTCAGAATCACTTCTGATCACTTTTTTGCCTCTTCTGTCCATTATGATAACTACAAGCATCTTGTCTCTGGTCATTAGGTGCTGCCATTTGTCCCCTGAACCCCAAGATGCTATCATCCTCATGGTATTGAGTTATTCCAGTTCAGTGGTAGCAATTCTCATTATAGTTTCTGACATAGAAAGAAGTGTGAACACAGAACTCTTGAAGGATAATGACGTTTTTCTCACACATTCATTTCTTATCTCTCTCAATCAGGTTATGTTCTCTGAAATCTCATGGGGGTGGGCGAGTAAATCTTGCATGATCACTCCTCTAGCATTATAATCTCTATAAGCTTTTGGATATACAGTATAGCAAAGAAGTTTGGGCATTTTGACTTAATTATGTATAGACCATCTTTAGTTCTTTATTTCACTCAACTAACAAATCAAACTATTGGAGACATTATCTCTTTAAGCTAAAATACTGAATCTAAAATCCAGATCTATATTTCTTCAATTTTGTTCTCCATCTCTTAAAATCTATTGCCACACACATTTCCCAGGCTTCTGTAGCCACAGATTTTTTAAATCATGCAATTATTTCAGTGTGCATCATATTTCCTCAGGGATCATACCTTGTACCTCAGATCTCATATTCCCTGGAAATAAATTACTAGGCAAATATGGTAGATCTCCCTATGGAGCCACTCTCTTTCCCAAATACTGTGTTCATTGTTCAATCAAAGAGTAGAACCAAGTGCATACACTTATATTAAGAGCCCTGATATGGAATATGACTGTATACAATTGTGGGACTTGGTTTTTCAGTCTCTGTAAAGCTTCTGACTCTGAGTATGTTGTTTGAACTTGATAATCAGGTCATTTGGAAATAATGATGGATTTGTTTTATACTTTTATTGGTGCATTATTGTCTCACATGTCCTTAAATACCATGTCCTCTCCATTTCTAGAAAAGAAAATATTTGTAATTTGTGCTTTTATCTCATGTTTTCAGAGCTTGACAGATGCAAACTTTTTATTCCATATATATCTTCTTAGGAATACATGAATTTGGAATTAGCCCTAATTATATATCTTTTAAAAATAAAATATATCTATGGTTACTTCACCTCACAAACATCAAATTTTCAGTGAATCTCACAAAGCATATAATGCTTTGTTTAATTGAAATATTTTTTGTAGTATGGTGTAGGGACAAATTTCACATACAAGAATCACAATCCCGAAAGAGTCAACCATGTTAAAAATAGTTCTAGGAAGCAGCAGAGTTTGTAAAAAAAATACTAAGAAATTTGATAATAAGAAAAATTAGGAAAATAAATTTACAGGTTCTTAAACGCTGGAATTAGAATTCTGCAATCTCCCACGTCTAAAAGCGCTTGCTGATATCTGGGTTAAATATCATATGAATAAGGTTTGTTTTTGGATTTAGTTTTATATTGTATTTTTAGTACAACAATCAGCAATCTCCTAATTATAATAATGTCTACAATTGAGATGATTTGAGAGGAATTCTAGGTATTGCTTTGACTTTAGTAAGAGAAATGTAATGGAGAAATTCTGATGTCATTGGCTCTGTAGAATTTTTCTTTGTTCTGCTATCTTTAGGAAATGTTGACTCCTAAATTCAAGATGTTAAGTACTCAGCATTCTTGGGCAGGAGAATAATGAAAAGAAACTTCTGTCCTGAAAACACTGGGCTTTGCTCAATTAAACTAAAAAGGGAATTAATTCAAAAGGGCAAGTCAGGGAAATTCAAACACTAGATAATTAGTTTTAGTATCATCCAGGCCAAATTTGAGGGACTGCTAAGGCTGGAAATAAAATTATGAATTGTAAGTTAGACATGGTAAAACATGGCCCCAAACTTATAAGTGCAAAGCAGAAAGAGAAGGGTTAATTGAGGAAGTTACTCCATCAGTGGTAGGATTGAACAGCTAGCCAAGTATTTCCTTCATTTCACTCTCCGAATACATTTATTAACAGGAAGCAATACAGCTTTACTAAGATGCAATTCATATTATACACAAGTTGAAGTGATATGTTTATATTTCCTTTGCCTGAGAAAATATTGAAACGTATTTGTGTTTAAATTATGTGGAATAGAAAATATTTTTATTGTACTACCCACTTTTTTAGTATTCTAAAGAATATATTTTAAATATTATACTAACAATAAAAGATTAAATGAATAAGTAGTATGCTAATTTTTCTCAAAGGAAAAATAGTATTATTTTCTTGTGGCATTTTTGGTTAAATCACGGGTGTTCTACCTCTGAACCACACCATCAGTATGCACTTACGTATGTATTTATTTATTTATTTATTTATTTATTTATTTATTTATTTATTTATTTTAAACAAGGTCTCACTCAGTTATTGTACACTGACCTGGAACCTGTTATCCTCCTGGCTCAGCATTCCAAATACTATTACAGGCATATACCATGGTGCCCAGCTAACAGTATACTTTTAAATAATATATTAATGTTAAAACAATATTATTAGCCGGGCGTGGTGGCGCATGCTTGTAATCCCAGCATTCGGGAGGCTGAGACCTGAGGATCCGAGTTCGCGGCCAGCTTCAGCTACCTTGTGAGGCACTCTGCAACTTAGTGAGACCCGGTTTCAAAATAAAGAATAAAAAATAGGGCTGGGGGTGTAGCTCGGAGGTAGAACGCCCCTGAGTTCAATCCCCAGTACCGCAAAAAAAAAAAAAAAAACCCAATATTATTAAAATAATACACTATTTTTCAAGACCAAATAGGATATATAGGAACCCATCTTCACACTCACTTTAAAATAATTAATATACATTAATTATACATATGGTCCTGCATTGCTACATAATTTCTTTGAAGATATCTCAATAAAATTAATTTAGAATATGTTGCAAGAACAATATTTAAGCTATTTAAATAATTAATTATTTAAAATACTATATGAAATTATTTTCATGACATTTTGGAATTGAATAGATGGAAATTTATCTATAGTTTCATTTAGTGGTTATTTGAAACTCTAAGCTAATAGTCACAATGCATCAAAACAGCAAAAATTATATTTTTATTCTAGTAACTCCAACTTAAAATGATTTAGGTTAGCTAACTTTGTAAATTAATTTAAATAAACATCTTAATTTTATACTGATAATCAGTATATTCACTGGAAAAAAATCTGTTTCCACAGATAGTGAGAAACCTCACTTCAGCCTTGACTTTTCTCAAAATTTTGCATTCTGTTTTTCAGAATGGTCTAAATTAATGAGTTGTTTTTATGATAAAACTCTGAAAGAAACATTAAAATGATGAATGCATTGCAAACTTAGGAGAGAGCTCGTGTCATAAAAAGAACTTAATACTCACTTCTAATAATAAATAATTCTCTCAACTGCTAAATTTTCAGTTCAATAGCTTCTCAGGAAGATGTCAGAATGAGGCATTAAAGACTGCTCAGTTCCATCAGAATGGGAGTAGAGGGGCAATCTCCAGGAGAAGGGAACTCAAGGAATCAATAATGCTCACAGATAACTCCACAGACTGCTGAACAGAATTAATATTATGAGACCTTAAGACAGACTAGACACTTTCAACATTTTTTCATACAGTTCTCACAACAGAAAGAGATATGATTTCCCTTAATGTAAAGGTGAAAACAATCTGGCGTATGAAGCTTAAATGACTTACAACATAAGTCAATTAAAATTGGTTAAGCCAAGGATTAAGTCCCATCTGAACCAGCTGCTCAAAGTGGGATCCATGGAGTAGTGACATTCACATCACCTGGTAGCTGGTTTAACTTCTCATCTTGACCCCATCATGAATCAATTGAATCACAGTCTACAGGATGGCCCTTAGGAGTTTGTTTTAGCAAGCTCTTCCAGTAATTCTATGCACATTACAGTTTTAAAAAGCACCACCCTATGCCACACAGGTGACTTGAAGTCAGGCTTCATCTATCATTTTTACAAATACATGGTCTTGTACAAAGATTGAATCATATCATCATATTTTAAAAAACTGAAAAAAATGCTCCATGCCTTTCACATAGGATCATTTAAAAAGAACACTGCATCCTGTAAAGCACTATAAAATTTTTAAAAAATTAAAATGTGTTAACACTAGTCTTGTTGCAAAAAGACTAGATCCCCAAAGTCAGAAGACAGAGACCTGAGTTGGAAACAGATTTCTTTATTCATTAGTGAAGACTCAGCAAGCAATGCTTTGAATCTGAGTATCAGTCACTGAATATACAAACTCTTTTATGCATTTGGTTGCCTATTGTTGAGAGGGGAAGGGTATGTATGAGACGTGCATTTCCTAGTGTAAGCATGATGACAGAAGCTGACCAAGCAATTAATCATCATATTAATCATTATATTGTTTTCCTTTTCATCACTGCTTTGTTATATTTGAGAGAGCTTATGCTGAGTCCAACCCTGAGCTATCTAGGGTGACTCTGCCTTGTTTATATTTGAATGAGACATGTGCTGTCTTATCTTCCAAACTGTCTGTTTGCTTACATCTGAAGGGGAAACTGTGAAGAGGCTTTATTCTTTCCACTTTGTTTTTAGCCAAAAATAGTTTTTTTTTTAAAGACAAAGCTGGGAGTCATGCCTCAGTCATAATTAGTAGAATTATTTTCATGTCACCATGCATGAAATATTTGTGTTAAAACTTTTTTTTAACACACGTTAAAACACTGCAGAAAATCAGATATAAGGAACTCACTTTAACATCGGTAAGGCAATGTACCCAAAGCCAACCTCATATTGAATGAGGAAAAACTTTGGGAATTCCCTTTAAAATCAGGAACAAGATGAGGATGACCACTATCACCACTCCTTTTCAATATAGTCCACTCTAGCCAGAGTGGTAAGACAAGAGAAGGATATCAAAGGAATTCAAATAGGAAAAGAAGAACTGAAATTATCTCTATCTGCAGATGACATGATCCTCCTATATTTAGAAGACCAAAAAACTCAACCAAAAGACTTCTAAAGCTGATTAACAAGTTCACCAATGTAGCAGGATATAAAATCAGCCTAAAAAAACATTAGTAGCTTTTCTATTTGCCAACCGAGAATCCACTGAAAAAGAAATTAAAAAACAAAACAAAACAAAAAAACAGTTCCATTCACAATAGCCTCAAAACCAATAAAATACTTAGGAATAAATCTAACCAAGAAGGTGAAAGACCTCTACAATGAAAATTATAAAATACTAGAGAAGCCAAGTGTGGTGGTGCAGGCTTGTAATCCCAGCATTTAGGAGGCTGAGACCGGAGGATCCGGAGGATCCGGAGGATCCGGGTTCACGGCCAGCCTAAGCTACTTAGTGAGGCCCTTCACAACTTAGTGAAACCCTGTTTCAAAATAAAGAATAAAAAATAGGGCTGGGGTGGAGCCCTGAGTTCAACCCCCCAGTACCGCAAAAAAAAAAAAAAAAAAAAAAAAAGCTAGAGAAAGTAATTGAAAAATATTTTAGAAGGTGGAAAATGGAAAATCTCCCTTGCTCTTGGACAGGCAGAATAAATATAATCAAAATGGCCATTCTGGAGCGGGGCGTGGTGGCGCATGCTTGTAATCCCAGCATTCGGGAGGCTGAGACCGGAGGATCCGGGTTCGCGGCCAGCCTCAGCTACCTAGTGAAGAACTCCGCAACTTAGTGAGACTCGGTTTTAAAATAAAGAATAAAAAATAGGGCTGGGGGTGTAGCTCGGAGGTAGAATGCCCCTGAGTTCAATCCCCAGTACTGCAAAAAAAAAAAAAAAAATGGCCATTCTGCCAAAAGTACAGAGTCAATGCAATCCCTATCAAAATACGAATGTCATTCTTCACAGACCTAGAAAAAATCAGTATTAAATTTCATATGAAGAAACAAAAAAACCCAGAATAGCCAAAGCAATTCTCAGCAATAAGAACCATGCAGGAGGCATCACAATTCCTGACTTCAAATTATACTACAAATATATAGTAATAAAAACAGCATGGTATTGGCACAAAAACAGACACATAGACTAATAGAACAGAATAAAAATAAATAAATAAAAGATGTAAAGTCCACCTCCCTCCCCATCTTTTTATTTCATCTTATCTTCTGTTTTAATAGAGCATGGAAAGGGAAATCATGACTTCTCAGCAGTTGCTCTTGGCCACAAAAGTAACTGATGCCCTTCTAAACATACGCCATTTGAGGGTCTGCTTTTCCATCCTTAGAAACAGAAACAATTAGCTTCCTTAGATCATTAAAAGCAACACTGAAATTGAATTGCTCCTTTCCAGAAAACAAGATTTGGGGATCTTAACAAAGCCTGCTTCTCAATGAAGGGCAGTGCTGGGTTAAAATTGAAATTCATCATTCATATCTTAATTTAACAGCAGGTTTCAGCCAGTTTTAGAAACTCAGAATCAAGCACTCAGAAATGTGATCTGTCAGAAATAGAATAACATTGTAGAAATAGTAGCATGGGCTTTATTTCACAGGCTCAACTCCCTCCCTATTTCATTTTCAGTATAATGTGAGTTTGTGGGTATATATGTGTGCATGCGGGTGCATGAATAATACAGAAACACGTTGTTTTTAGAAACTTCCAAATAAGGATAAATCTGAAATACAGCCAGTCTTATTTTCTGAAGATTAACCTTGTATGTCTTCCTATTTTTCTCAAGTACCACATTTTGAATATCTCCTCTACCTTAGCATTTCTCAAATTAGCATGTGATTAATTCATTTTATATTTTTAAATAAATTGCCAAACAAAACATAATAGTGCAGACACACACATTGGATGTCTACCAAATAGTAACCAAGTGTCAAACACCGCAAATTTGGGGAAAGTGGGGACATACTGATTGCAAATTAGACAGAGCTAGGTGCTCTATCTCTCTCCCCATCCCCCCCCCTCCACACACACATACACACAATACTGTACTTACATACATCCTTCAGAAGGCCATTTGTGACCCTCTTAGTGAAAGTTTAGTTGCCTTATATCCTGGAATTCATTCTCCATTCTTACCAAGAGGAGCATGACACAGGTGTTAAGAGCATTATATGAAGACAAACCCTTGTTTTACAATTCTACTTCATTGATTACCAACTGCATTAACTTTAGGCAAGTTATTTAATCTCTGTGAAGCTCAGTTTCTCACTATATAAATGGGTTTACTAACAGCATTTAGGTCTAAAGATAAGAATTAAATGAATCATCATTTGTAAAGCTTCTCTTAGAAGGGTTTTCGGTACTAAAAGTATTTGTCACTTAAAAATCAATAAAATATCATTGGTATAGAAAAATACCAAGTCTTCTATTTATAATAAGATACCTGTATGTGGGCAGGAAGATCAGCCAAATTAAAATAACATTTCTCCTAACCAAAGTCGACTTTTTCCAGATTCATCACATCAATCTTTAAACAATTCTCACTTAGTAACTTCTCTGCAGATAAGCCATTCCAGAGGCTATGTTTTATAAACATGAGAAGCAACTGTATCTAACTTTCAGTTTCCATAATTTCTAAGTGCATATATACATCCATCAGTTTTCTTGCAGCTGTAATCTAAGTATCTGACCACATTCTTTAAAGGAAAGAAGATTATTTTATTTTGATTTTGGTTTCAGGCTTAGTCCATGTGAGTCTGGGGACTGTGGATCTCAGGGCATTGAAGAGGGAGATCACATGGGTTGTGTTCACAACTTGGAGACTGGAAACAAGAGAGCAGACAGAGGGAGGAGGAAATCTTTATATAATCCCCAAGGCTGTACCCCCAGGGACCCACCTCCATTCACACCTACCATGTACCACCACAGCCTACCAGGTACCACCCAGGTAAATCCATTACAATGGATTATCCACTTCTGGGATTATAGCCCTCATGACTCAATTACATCAGCTCCAAAAAAACAAAACAAAAACAAAACAATTTATGAGCTCTTCAAGGGGCCATTCTATAACGGTCTACATATTTTATTTTCTCCCCCTGAAAAAATTGAATTACATTAAACAAACAAAAGACTTGCAAGAAATGACATCATAGTCAGTTTCTGTTATGTTGTATACACATAAGACAAAATGTACATGAAATAAAATCAGATAAGGAATCATGGTGAGGCAAACAGCTGATAAATACCTGCTCCTTATAACTAAACAACAGTAACCTAAAGTAAAAAAAAAAAAAAAAAAACAACTACAAATTGTTATGATATCAAAGGCAGAAATGTGTGTGTGTGTGTGTGTGTGTGTGTGTGTGTGTGTGTGTATCCTGTGTAAGTATTAGGAGAATGATGACTCTAAACCCAATAATGAGCATCATCAATTTGAGGATGATTATACTAAAAATGTTATATCAGATAAAAGAATAAGCAAGAACTTAAGAAAATATTAGATAAATTCAAGGAATACAGAAAAGAGGCTGAATTAAAGTTATGTGTTTCTAACCAAGTGTGGTGGTGCACACTTGTAATTCCAGTACTTGGGAGGCTGAGACGGGATAGGAGGTTCGCAGACAGACTCAATTGCTTAGTAAGGCCCTCAGAAAGTTGGTAAAACCAAGCCGGGTGTGGTGGCGCACGCTTGTAATCCCAGCATTCGGGAGGCTGAGACCGGAGGATCCGGGTTCGTGGCCAGCCTCAGCTACCTAGTGAGGCACTCCGCAACTTAGTGAGACTCTGTTTCAAAATAAAGAATAAAAAATGGGGCTGGGGGTGTAGCTCGGAGGTAGAATGCCCCTGAGTTCAATCCCCAGTACCGCCAAAAAAAAACCAAAAAAAAAAAAAAAAAAAAAAAGAAAGTTGGTAAAACCGTGTTTTAAAATAAAGAATAAAAATAGGGCTGGGGGCATTTCTCAGAGGTTGAATGACCCTGGGTTCAACCCTCAGTGCCAATAAATAAATAAATAAATAATTAATTAAATGTATTTCTAATATAACATATCACACTAATTCTCAAAATATTTATCTTTATAAAATATAAGCATTAGATAATAACATTCTAGCCGGGCGTGGTAGCACACGCTTGTAATCCCAGCATTTGGGAGGCTGAGACTGGAGGATCCGGGTTCAGAGCCAGCCTCAGCTGCTTAGTGAGGCCCTCTGCAACTTAGTGAGACCCTGTTTCAAAACAAAGAATAAAAAAATAGGGCTTGGGCTGTAGCTCAGAGGTAAAATGCTCTCAGTACCGCAAAAAAAAAGGATAATAACATTCCTATGAGAAATTGAACATTTAGTGATTTACAAAATCATATTGAAAGTTAAGATATGCTTCTGATGAGGGTTTTAATTTTTTACACTTTTTCTAAAAGAGTATTTAGTCAATCAAAAATTTAAAACATATACTTCCTTCTTCCTAATTCTATATCAAGAAACCTATGTTAAAAGAATTGCTAATGAATTATTTATTTACTGCAGATTACTAACAAATGTAAAATAACTAAAACAACCTAAATGAACAATACTACAGGTAATACTAAATTAGTTGTGCTGTATCAACAAAATAAAATCAATTCAATGTTACATTTTAATGATTTTAAAATGCATTTCACCCAGCATTCGGGAGGCTGAGACCAGAGGATCCGGGTTCGCGGCCAGCCTCAGCTACCTAGTGAGGCCCTCCGCAACTTAGTGAGACTTGGTTTCAAAATAAAGAATAAAAAATAGGGCTGGGGGCGTAGCTCGGAGGTAGAAGGCCCCTGAGTTCAATCCCCAGTACCGCAAAAAAAATAAATAAATAAAAAATAAATAAAATGCATTTCAATATCATGCTAAGTGAAATTAAGTATATAAAAGTAAAATATAAAATTATATTACTAATTATTTAATTTTATGTATTTATAGGCATGTGGAATAAGAGCTTACAGTCCCAGCATGATGGTTATATATAGGCTTGCAAATGAATGTACATATGTGACCGGAAGTAAATAAAGCAAAATGATCTCATTGCATTGGTGATCACAGGTGATATTTTCTATAGTTAAAAGTTTTTTTTTTTTTAAATACAGATATGATCCTTATCATGATGAATGTTCCAATGCCAAAGGTACATATACACCAGAGAAATTTTGTTAGGAAAATAAATACATACATCAAAACATTAACTTATGAAATCACAAATATTATCATAACTTTATGATATGTGATTTTCTTATATTAATTTATTCCTGTTCAAATGTGATTCTATTTGGGAAATATTTGGAAAATATCTCAAAACTGTATGATTAGTTCTTTTCAAATATGATTAAACAATATGAAGCTTTTATTTGTTTCTGTTAGCAAATTATATTTGTTATACAATCATGAAATTTTGCTTCATATCAATGCAAACATTTCCTCAAATTTATGAAATAGTTTCTTTTTCATGAATCTATGTGCATACTTTCTTGTCCCTCTTCTCTTTAGTATATTTGAAAATTTAAATTCATTTAATTAAATAATAGTTCATTTAATATATTTCAGTAATTGAAAATAGTCCTTTGAAATTTGTGCCCCTTTTTTAATGCACTTGTAGTCTGCAGTTCTTTGGCTCCTTATTTCAGAGAATTAAATTTAGTTGATTATTCTTCTACATGCAGCAGTAGTGTTGATTAAACATGCAGTTTATAAATTCATAAGAAAGAAATGTAGTTGCAGTGAATGCTCTATCTGATAGGGACTCTCCAGTGTCAGTACAAAAGAACTATGGGAAACTGCCAATTACTTGCAAGATTTGACATCAGTCTTCTTATCAAGTCTCTTCTTACCATTAATAGTCCCTTTGATCAGAGAAATGGTTATATACACTGAATGTTTATAGCATATTCCTAGAAATTGTAGTTAGTATATAGGAGTGAATAAAGGCAAACTGTGCTTTTAGATTTCTCTGCTGCATGAGAAATTCCACAGTAGAGGTGATTTTTCTGGCAAAGGTGAATTTTTCCTTGAAGAGTGAAGGGGCAACCCTATCTTTGTTTAAGAAGCTTTCAAAATAAAACCTTTTTCTTCTATTTATTCCCCTGGATTTTACAAGGTGAACATAGGTGAACTAAAATACTTTTGCTGAGTCTCTCACTTGAAATCCTTGAAATAAGACAGACTGACATGAAAATAGTGATGGAAACACATTGGGGATCCATACAAAAAATTGGGGGGATGCTCTGAAAAATGTGTGATCTGGCTAGTAGAGCAGAAATATGAGATACAGAGATGAAGAATTGCTCACGAGATAACTGAGTCTTGACCTGTAAACTGAGCATGATAGAGTCTATAGCATATTGCATTGGGGTGCTCCTCCTCCTCCCCATCTCTACTGAAGGATAGATTAATTCCTCAAAGAGAATATTGCTAACACATCAAAAATTCAATTTGTGAACAATGTTCAAGGGTCTAGGAATACACATTTATAATCTTAACAACCTAGTCACACTAAACTTGGAAGAAACTATCATTCATCTTCAAATATCAGAGGATGTCATATCTTGAGGAGAAAATTAACATCAGAATGAAAAAAAATTCTTTTTGAAAAATTGAAGAAAAACAGTGAAAGATGTAGGTACTTCTTTTCCCCAGATGATAATGTTTAATGTGCTGACAATAGGTCAAAATATTTGGGGCTTAATCTTTTAGCCAAAAATACGACGATGGCTTTTCATGCTCTTTATTGAACACTTAGGATATGAAGAAAGCCTTCTTCCAAAAAGATGAAAGGGGTTAGAGGAAAGTCTCAAAGAAATTATGAGTTGCTTCCAAATTTAGAGTATTGGTCTCGCATATTCAAATCTAGTTTTTCAAAATAGAAAGTTAAAATATTTAATTGAATTTCAAACATCTTTTGAAGTTATCATTAATGTCACTAAATTTTTATTTTCTCACTGTAAAATGATAATGATACTTATCACAGTTGTTATGAAGTTTAATGGGAGAAATCATAAAATCTGTAGCAGAATTCTTGGCACAGTACAGGTACCTGTTAAATGTCAGCTCTATAAGTACTAGTACTTTCAAAACTCACCAAAATTAATCCAATATTACCCATAATAATATTAATAATCATTATTTTATTTTTACTGACACTCAGTCTTTAAATATATTATTAACACAACTTTTTGTTTGCTTGATAACGTGCTCATAAGGACCTAAATAAGGGATACTTTAAGCAATTTATTCCTGCTTTCCCTTAAATTTTCTGTAACATCCAACATCACAAAATCTCCAAGAAATGCTGTCAAGCAGTTTAAAGAAAAGATGTGTCTGTCATTTTCTTTTGTTCTAATGAAACCCAGAAATAATCTGGCAAGTGCTTTTCTGAAGCCTATATTGATATATAGAGAGACAGTCAATAATTTTAACTGTGACTTAGTGGCTTATTATGGTAGAAAAGGTTAAGAAAAGCTGGACACAATGTTTTTTGCCAACATTTTCAACATAAGATACAGGGCTGCTGATTCCATTGCCCTTCCTACATGACATAATTTGAGCTATCATTCTGTGTAAGGCACTGGGACACGTGTGTTAAGTAAGTCTGATAAAAGGTCTGATGAAAGGAATTATGGTGCACGATAAAAACAAACAAACAAACAAACAAAAACCTCAGTGAGATTTTCTTTTAAATATACTGGAGCTAGCTTAAGCAAAAACTAGAGGAAGTAATGAGAAGATGGAAAGAAATGTGATTTTTTATTCCAAGGGACTGGGACAAAATACTAGAAAGTCAAAATGCATTTCTTCTCCTTGCAGTTTCCTTGCTCTTCTCAAATATCTGCCTCAGTGCTCAGATACTATAGACACTCTCTTTCTCTCTTTCTTTCTCTCTCTCTCTCTCTCTCTCTCTCTCTCTCTCTCTCTCTCTCTCTCTCCTCTCTCTCTCCACAATCATGGCTGTGGATGGGCACCCCGCAGTTCCAGAGTTTATGATTTCCAATTCAAGCTATATAGAGAAACACTCAGAATGCCCATGAACCCCTAGCCAGAATTTTCAGGAGAGGTAATAGATTGGCCCAGCATGAGGTAGCAGCGTACCTCTTGTCTGATTAGTCTTGGTCAAAGTGGGAGTGTTGCATAGCATGACAATAGCACTTACACTCTGGAGGTTAAGAAGGCAATTCTCAGGAGTAAGAGGTTATTATAAAATGGAAAAAATACCCTAACATGTATCTATATCATCTGGTATTATGTTTGAGGATGAATACCTGCTGGGTTAGCCTGCTACTTCCCAGAAACCATCTCCATGCCATAGTATTTCCAATGTAAGATTCTCATCTAAATGTGCCCTATGAGCAAGCTATAAATAGTGAGCTCACTTTTCCCCACAGTCTAATAACTGATTGAAAATCTTCTGCTATTCTGTCTAAGTTGTACTGAGTAAAGGCAAATTGAAAAAGGAAGGTAAATTTTCTTGCTGTGCGTTCTGTATTGCCATTTGTTAAGCATGGTTTATAGGTTCTGATTAACAATGCTATTTATTTTTCACAGACATGGTTCCAGTTTAAACTTGGAGCATAGCAAAAAGACCAAATTTAGTAGAAGAGTCAATTCAGTGAGAAATATAAAAGCACTCAAGCCAATTGTAGTCCATTATATAGAGAGGCCAATAAAATCAGCATTAGCCACAAAACATAACTAACTAATAGCTTGGCAATGTATTGTGTGTGTGTGTGTGTGTGTGTGTGTGTGTGTGTGTGTGTGTGTGTGTATGTAAAAGTTAGCTGGGTTGGTGGAGAGACAATAATAGAATTAGAATGAGGGCATATCGCTGGGTGTGGTGGCGCACGCTTGTAATCCCAGCATTTGGGAGGCTGAGACCAGAGGATCTGGGTTCGAGGCCAGCCTCAGCTACCTAGTGAGGCACTCCACAACTTAGTGAGGCCTGGTTTCAAAACAAAGAATAAAAAATAGGGCTGGGGGTATAGCTCAGAGGTAGAACGCCCCTGAGTTCAATCCCTAGTACCACAA
>PVLC010019424.1:0-30679 GCA_004027655.1 Graphiurus murinus | reverse complement strand
CCCCTCCCCTCCTCTCCCTTCCCTCCTTGGGCCTTCTTCTTCCTCTTTGTCATCATTGTTCTCCTCCTCCTCCTTCTCCTCTTCTTCTTGGTACTGGGGATGGAACCTAGGGGCCTTATACTTCTGGGCTATACCCCAACCCTATTTTATTTTTTATTTGGAAACAGGGTCTTGCTAAGTTGCTGAGAGCCTCACTGAGTTTCTGAGGCTGGCTTCAAATCTGCAATCCTCTTGTCTCAGCCTCCCAAGTCCTGGGATTACAGATATGCACCACCATGCCTGAGATTGGGCTTGCTTCTTATTTGGCTTCAGCTCAAATTAACATGCCAAAGTAGCGGGGGTGGCATATGCTGCAGAGTCTTCTGAAAAAACAAATTACTTAAGTTTCTGGTTCCCTCATCTGAAAATAATAGAGGCAGGCCTGATGGCTCACACCTGTAATGCCCATACTCAGGAAGCTGAGACAAGAAGATTGTGGGGTTGAAGCCAGCCTCAGCAATATAGCGAGACCCTGTTTCTAAGCAAAAAATAAAATAGGGCTGAGGGCGTAGCTCAGAGGTAGAACACCCCTGCATTCAATCCCTAGCACCAAAAATTACAACTTCATCTTACAAACAGCACATGATTTAAAGGCTGCCTGTCTAGGTGTGGTGACACATGTCTGTAATCTGTACTCAGGAAGTTGAGACAGGAGGACATAGGTTCAAAGTCAGTCTCAGCAATTTAGCGAGACCCTGTTTCCAAATAAAAAATAAAATAGAGCTGGAGGTACAGCTCAGAGATAGAATGCCTCTGGGTTCAATCCCTAGCACCATAACAAAAACAAAAACAAAACAAAAAAGTTAAGAAAAAGAAAAGGAGGAGGAGGAGGAGGAGGAGGAGGAGGAGGAGGAGGAGGAGGAAGAAGAAGAGGAGGAGGAGGAGAATAAGAAGAAAAAAAAGGCTGCCTGATATCACTGCTGCTCCTGCTGATGAAATTCTTCAGATTCCCCCAGAGCCCTTTGATCACTGAGTGGGAGTGGTGATGAGGAAGTCCATGGGTAAAGAGAATTTATTAATTGAATTTTCTAGACATTCCTGGAGATGTTGAGGTCAGTGGCCACAGTGGATTAGAAGCCACAGTAAGGATTAAGAATCAAATACTAAGGGATGTTCAAGTCAGCGTGTGCTGTTGATTGTGTCCCACGGAGGTAGTACTTAGGCCTGCAGAGCTGCAGTGGGCAATGTGAAAATAAAAGGAAAATCATGTTGACAGTGACATTGAAGAAGTCTTTCTTTCTTTCTTTCTTTCTTCTTTTTTTGGTTTTACTGAGGATGGAACCCAGGGATCTTCTACCTCTGGGCTATATCCCCAGACCTACTTTTTTTTTTTTTTTAATTTGGAAACAGGATCTCACTAAGTTGCTGAGGCTGGCTTCAAACCTGCAATCCTCCTGTCTGAGTCTCCCAAGTACTGGGATTATAAGTGTGAGCCACCACACCTGGCTTGAAGAAGCTCTTCAAAAAGGACTCTGGAGGCCATAAAATCAACAGGACTTTGTATAATTCCAGCTGTTCTCTAGGAATGTGAACTCTGGTCTCCTCCACCCCTTGCCAGCAGCATTACCATGTGGAACAACTGGAACAGCTGGACAATTACTGTGTCCAGAGGCTTAAGATAGGTCTCAAGAGGTTATCAGACTCTTGCTTTATGAACATTTCCATTCTGTTTACACATTCTTGTCATCTGTAGGTCACGTAGCTCCTGTTCCTTCAGCAGCCCTTGAGAGTTTCTACTTCTCCTGCCTTCCTCAGAACACTGTTTCAGAGCTGAACCTAGGTCTCCTGAATTGCTATTTCTAAGACCTCAATAAAGTGCTTTTTTACTTCTGCAGTTTCTGAGTTTGGACTGATTGACAGTGATAGGTAAGAAAGAAAATTTTCATCCAGGTTCAGAGAGGAGAAGTGTGCTTGATGAATTGTGATGAATTGGAGTAAAAATTGAGGGAATGTCCATAGGAGGTTGGGATTAGACCAAAAGTCTTGATTTTCCGAGAAAGCTTATTTCCACTTGACTGGAAGCTGAAGAAATGACTCGACTTCTCCCAGTAGAACTGGGAATTCAGCAGAGGGGAACTAGGAAGAGTAGTGGGACTTCTAGGGAAGGCTCTGAGATGGAAAGAGTTAAGGTCAGAGATCATGCAGACGACTGCTGCCATCATTATCAGAAGCAAATATTTGCTAAAACTCTAGACGATTTTATCTCATAGGCAGTAAACCTTGGACTCTGGAAAACTACTGTTTACATGGGCTAACCTGTTACATGAAAATCACCAGAGGTCATTTGTTTATTAAGCTCCTGCAGTGGGCCCAATAGAATGTTCTAAGAATCAAAATGGAGCCGCTCACATTAAGGTCTCACAGTATCAAACTGAAACTAAGATGTCATCTGACCTTCCCTGAAATCAAGGGGGAGAGAGGGAGAGGGAGAGGGAGAGGGAGTGGGAGTGGGAGTGCAAGAGGGACACAGAGAGAGAGAGAGAGAGAGACAGAGAGAGAGAGAGAGAGAGAGAGAGAGAGAGGGAGAGAGAAAATAGTGATTGACTGGAAGCCAAATTTCCTAAACAGGGGTATGATAATGAGGTTTCCACAGTTTGAATCCTTGCATCTTCTAATCATTATAAAAAGTAACCTGGAATAATTTGACATCAACCAATCAATTACTTTCTATTCTTCTGTTTTTTTTTTTTTTTTGTTTCTGCCTTATTTATTTATTTATTTTGGAGGGGGGGGGGACTGGGATTCAATCCAAAGATAATTTACATCCACGCTACACCCATAGCCCTTTAAATTTTTTGTTTTGTTTTATTTTGTTTTGTTTTCAAACAGGGTCTCGCTGGGTTGCTGAGAGTCTCACTACATTGCTGAGGTCCTCAAACCTGTCTCAGGCTCCCAAGTACTGGGATTATAGGCATACATCACTATGCCTGGTTGTGTTCCTGCTTTAAAAAAGTAACTAGCAGTGGTACATACCTGTACCACTTGAGTTGTTATATTTTTTAGCCTTTGTCTGTCTACAAACTAGCCTTTTCTTTTCAGCCTATCAGAACATATCCTGTTTTATGAAATGAAGCACTACCTGATTCTAGAATTGTGAAATAAAACCAATTAAGACCTTTGACCAGATCATTATAATTTTATCCTTTGACTCACTCTATGTCATATGCTTACTATCATTGTACAGATTATAGCAAAAACTCTTCTGCCCTAAGCTACTGATTGAGTGGGATATACATGATGAGCCTGCACTAAAGAGAAATGCACAGGAGAAATGGGTCTTGACCCCTCGACGTGAAATTCTCCTTTAGCCCCTGTGGCAAATATAGCACAACAGCCCCACGAAGTATGGACTTGGAACTCCTGAGTATTTCACAAAAATATGTTTTCCAGGGCTGTCATATCTGGGTAGGACCATATGACTAATTTTAGTAGAAATGACGTTAGCCACTAAAACTGCCCCGATACGCTCTCACCTTCCCTTCCAGGGAGCAGAGCCACAGACGGAGAGAGCCTGGATCTCTGAGTTTTGGAAGAAATTCACCAGGGAGAGTTGCCCAACAGCATCAGAAGGTCAAGTGGACAGGAAATAAAATAGTTGTATTAAGCCCCTGAAATCTTAGGGTTGTTTGTTGTAGAAGGTAGTGCTAATATCCTGACTAGTAGAGCCTCAGACAGCAAAAATGACCAATGTTGAACTATTAGAGCAACCATGGTGTTCAGAGCAATAATGCTTTCTTTTGCCTTAGGATTTTGGAAGGTTCTTGTTAGTGCTGATATATAAGCATAATATACTAAATCACCAAAATGTATAACAGCATTTGCTAAAGTCAGAAACACATGGAAATACATTAATTAATTAATTAATTCACTCATTCATTCATTCATTCTCTATTGAATGAATGCCTACTAAGTGTTAGGCAATGGGCTAAATGCCAATTTCCTTCCCTCCTTCCCTCCCTTCCTATACTGAGGATTAAACCCAGGAACATTCTACCTCTGAGCCACACCTCCAGCCCTTTCTATGCTGAAATGGGGTCTCACTAAGTTGCTGAGGCTGGCCACAAACCTGCAATCCTTCTGTCTCAGCCTGTCAAGTACTGGGATTATGGGTATGTATCATCAAGCCTGGTTTACTGACAGTTCTTCTGACTGATAATTTGTAAAGGGCTTGTTTAGTGGGTTGGAGGTTTTCTAGAGCTAAGTGGGAAACTTTCATTTTCTGGAGAACATCTTCCCCAGATTTCCTCCTCAGTCACATCTACGAAATGCAGGAAAAGAATCCCCAAACATGAATGTTGGGAATCACCCTTTGCGCCACACATTGAGACAATCCTGTGGTTGAGAGGCGCTGTGCTGGAAGAGGGGAGCATAGGGTGACTCATTATGTACCCACATTGGGTGTTTGGGAAAGAACTGCACTCAGCTCTGCTAAGGTAGCAGCCAGGAGGACATCCGGGGAGCTCAAATGCCTTAGACTTTGTTTCTGTTAGAAGGTCTTGGTGTCTAATAATTATAGTTTGTTAAAGCACATGAAAGCCCTGTGATTTGCTCTGATTTCTCCTACCTGTAGTGGATTTTTTTTTAGTTTTCTTAATATGATGGAGAGACTGAATAATGGCATCAGTGGCTGAAACAATTTTAAGAAATTAGGTGAGCAAATTTCATATTTATAGAAAGAGAACATCATCTTTAATGTATGGAATCCCTTGAGTGGCCCCCCTTTTGATTATGGAAAGATGAGACTAGATTGCACCGAGACCCTGGGGAAGGGGAACAGAACATTTTGTATTTGATGAGGAGAGCCTCTTCCCCAGTATGCAGAGTTCTGGAGAAAGGGGACCAATTATTTAAGATCAGACTCTCCTTATGAGAAAAGAAGGGATTGCCCAACACCTGCTTTCCGAGGGGTAGATTCAGGAAACCTGTTAGACTGAACTGAACTCTGTTGACTGGAAAGGTCCACATGTACCTCAAAGCAGACCTTGCTAGCAGGACAGGGAATTATAAGCTCAATGCAAGGATTGAGGATTGGGGGTAAGCACTAGTGTCAAGTCAGTATGTGGAAACCTCCACGGATTATACAGTAATTCTGGTGGTTTTAAGCTTTTGCAGCAGAATGGCTGGGCACCTGAGGCTGGACAGGTGTGTGTGGAAGAGCAGAAATTTTGGTCCTATAACCCAGACCTGGGGACAAGCAGTCATCAGAGGGAGCAGGGCCAAGGGTAGCTGTGGTGTTAGTGGTCTGATGAGAATTCTGAATCTCTCTCTTTCATCCCTTGATTCTTAAGCTCAGGCCTGTGTTCTTGGACAATTGAGTATCTGTCTTGTGGAAGAGGGAGGAGCAGTGCTTGAGAGGTTGTTGTGGACATGAAGTGCATACAAAGGAAAAAAAAAAAAGAAAAGAAAGAAAGGAAAAAGCTGTTACTATATGTCACTATATTTTTGCTGCAAATAGTGGGAGGATGACATACAGACTCCATTGGCCTTGAATGTTCCTAAAGGAGGAGTGGGGTGGAACAGGAGTGTTCAGCCCCTGAACACATACATGAAGGGAACACAGGATTTGCAGCTGTGGCGAAACAGTTAAATGAACCGGGTACAGAATTCTTGGCTGCCTTTTCAACTTGGTTTGGCCAAACCATGTGACTGCGATGAATAATGAACTACCAGAACAAAGAGTTCTAGTCACAAATCCAAGCTAGAACAGCAACAAACTATTCCCATCGCAGCCCTGAGTTAGAAGAGAAAAACAATTCATCTAAAACAGGTTTTTCAAAACTGTTAAAATACAGAGCTTTTCCATCTATTTATTTATTTATTTACTTATTTTTGCAGTACTGGGGTTTGAACTCAGGGCCTCGCATATGCTGGGCAAGTGCTGCACACTCAGCTATAGCACCAGTCAGCCTTTGTAACAACTTTGTTTTCAGACAGGATGTCACTAAGTTTCACAGGCTGGCCTTGAACTTGGAGTCCTCCATCCTCAGCCTACTGAGTAGCTGGGGTCAGTAGCTGTGATTGCAGTCTATGCTGCCTGACTACAGACTTCTTCTAAAGGAAAATACTGATTTCCACCACGGATTTAAGATGATACTTTTACCAGATGATATTATTTTTCCTCCATTTTTTCTTCTTATCTCTTGTACTTGGATCTTTTGAGATTCTTGAATTCTGAGTTTCTATTTTTCATCAAATGTAGAATTATTTTTTTTCTTTTTGTGGTACTAGGGATTGACCCCAGGAGCATTCTACCTCAGAGCTACACTCCAAGCCCCCTTTTTTTAAATCTTTGTTTTTGAAACAGGGTCTTACTATGTTACTGAGAATGTCATACATTGCTGAGGCTATCGTCAAACCTGCAATGTTCCTGTCTCAGCCTACCAAATACTGGGATTACAGGCCTGTGCCACACTACCAAATGTGGAAAACTTTTAGTCACTATTTCTTCAAATACATCTTCTGTCTGTTTCCCAACCCCTTCCACCCCTGTTAATCCAACAGCACATCTAATTAAATTGCTTTCATTTGCTTCGGAACTCACTGGTACTTTGGTGATTTTTTTTTCTTTCATTTTCCTCTTTTCAGGGATCCCTGCCCTCCACACTCTAACACCAGTGTCATCAATCATTACTGTTTTCTGTTTTTTAAAATTTTTCCAGCAGAAGATATAATTTCTCCTTGTTAATCCATCCTAGGTGGAAGCAAAAGGGTCAAGAGCTGCTTGCAAAACCTCTCAAGAGAGCGAGGAGGCTCGTCTCTTCCAGAAACTCTAAGGAGATGTCTTCTTCAGGTTCACTGATCCCTAGTGGTCCTGTGTTCAGCCTAAGTTTATAAATTTTGAAGCAAGATATGATTGTGATTTTTTTAAGCCAGTCTTGGACCACCTGCCCCACTGCTAATGCAGGAGTTGGAGTTAGCTTCTCAAGTCAGTTTCCTGGCTCAGCAATAGTGATGCTGTGGCTGGATAATTCTTTGTTGTGATGGGCTGTCTTGTCTGTGCACTGCAAGATATTCAGCAGCATCCTTGTTTGCCACAACTCCTTAACACTTGGATCATGAGCAAGGCTCGATCTGATGGAATCCTGCAAAGCAGACGCTTCCAAGAAAGGATACGTGGCATATCCTGCTTTACACTATAGTATATTCTGGGAACATTGGGTACTTCAAGTCTTGTTTTTACACTTATTATTAAGGAAAGTTTCTTAAAAACAGGTGGTGGCCAGTCAAATAACAACCTCTTGACGTTAGCAAAAAAACAGGGTCTTCAGACAAACAACATAAGAATTCTCTGATCACTTATGAACATTAGTCAGTAAATAAGCTCTGCAAGGTAATTCAGATATAGTTACAAATCAACCTATGTTCTCCCTCAACACACAGATATAGAAAACAAAAGAGCTAAGCCAAAGAGATTTAGTTCTACAATCTATCTATGGGTAAAAAAGGCTATAAGAATGTGGGTACCTGGTACTCCTTTATAGGGTCTAAGCACAGACAGCCTTTACCAACTCCCACAGTGTCTCTCTAGAGCTTCACAGGACACATTAATAAAGACAGACTATAGTTGACAAAAACAACAGGTGGTTTACAAAAAACTCCCTAGCTTAGACCAATGTACACAGGCCTATTCCTCATTAATCTTTAATACTGCTTTGTACCAGAGTCAAAATAAAATCATTATATACTGATGTAAAAACTTTTAGAAAAACAAAACAAGTTTGCTATTGTCAAACTGTCAGATGACCTGTCCATAAACTTCCCTGTTCTATGTGTTTCACTGCTGTATGAAATGTATAAAACCAGCTGCTTGTAAACAATAAAGTAGATACGCTTCATCACTACATTTGGTGTGCGTATTCTCACGACCTCGTCTCCTTCCCCACCTGTCGATGGACCCCCGACTCCTGCTAGGGCTGGACCCCGGCACTTGTTCTCTACCCACAAGTTTCTAGAAGCATCTCCATCCTGATTGTAACAACTGGCACCGACAAATATCCCTGGTATGGGAAAAATAGTTCCCAGGTGAGAACCCCTGCCCCACCAGGAGGTGTGAATAGCACCTGAATACAGAATAGCTATGGAGAGAAAGGAAGGCAACTACTGTCCATGGAAATCTACAGGCATCCTATTTTATAACAAAGGCTTACAAACAAATCATTTAGATGTTAGTTGGGGTGCTGTATAATCCTTAGGCATTACTAATAAGCAAGCTATAGATAAATTAGAGAATCAAACTAGGTATATATACAAAGACACAAAGTCTAAAACCCTATGACATGTAGTATGTATGTACTAGTATTTATAAACCACTAGCTCACATTTGTACATAATTTATTTTTCCTACAAGACCCTTAAGCTTAGTATTGTGTAAGATTACCAACTGGACCCAGTTTTTTTCCTGCTATGATTAGGGCAGAAGACAAGTGAAAAAGGACCAACTAAATCCAGGGGAAATGAAAGACCATTTTGGTGCCATCTCTGTCTCATTATGTGTCACACTGTGCTTAAAAGCAGAGGGGTGTTCTCTCAGGTCCTGATATGGGTACCTGGCAGGAAGATTGTGAGATGAACTGTGGTCCATTTTAGCTGAGGCCCTGAGAAACTTGCCCACCTGTCCTCTCTCTGATATTCAGCTCGCTGGGGATGTATAAAAAGTTAAATGTCATCTGTTCTCTAAAGTTGCAGCTTGGTGTGGTGGTGCATGCTGGAAATCCCAGTGAGTTGGGAGGCTGAGGCAAGAGGCTCACAAATTCAAGGCCAGCCTGTACAACTTAACAAGATCATCTTAAAAAAAGGGCGGGGGTAAGGATACAGCCCAGTGGTAGAGTGCCTCTGGGTTTAATCCCTGGTACACACACGTGTACACACACACACACACACACACACACACACACACACACACACACACAGGAGGTGGGTGAAGTAGGGTGTGGTGCAGGCCCGTAATCTTAGTACTTGGTAGGCTGAGACAGGAGGATTGCAGGTTGGAGGCCAGAATGTGGTAATTTAGTGAGACCTTGTTTTTAAAAAATAGTTAGATGTGGTGGCGCACATCTGTAAACCCAGCACTTGGGAGGCTGAGACAGGAGGATCACAGGTTTGAAGCCAGTCTCAGCAATTTAGCGAGACTCTCAGCAACTTAGCAAGCCCATGTTTCCAAATAAAAATTAAAATAGGTCTGGGGGTACAGCTTGGAGGTAGAATGCCAGTGGGTTCAATCCCTAGTATGGCAAAAAAAAAAAAAAAAAAGAACACCCTGGACTCAATCCCCAGTTCCCATCTTCCCACACACAAATAGTTGCTGGAGCATTTTAAATTCAATGGAGACTAGCTGGGTACGGAGGCACACACCTGGAATTCCAGTACATGGGAGGCTAAGACAGGAAAATCGCAGGTTCAAGTCCAGCCTCTGCAACCTAGAGAGGACAGTTTCAAAATAAAAACAACAACAACAAAAAAGGACTGAGGTGTGTAGCTCATGTAGACATCATTAGACATTCATCCATTACTTACCTTTAAACTTTTATTATTACTTTTTGGTACTGAGGATTGAATCCAAGAGCATTCTACATCTGAGCTATACCTCCAGCTCTTTATTTTTTGTTTTGAAGCAAGATCTTGCTAAATTGTTGAGGCTGGCCTTGAACTTGCAATCTTACTGTCTCAGCCTCCCAAGGACTGGAATTACAGGCATGTGCCCTCATGCCTGCCTTAAACTTTAATCTTCTAAATAAAACTATTACACATAGAATTCATTTACAAAAGCACTTTAAAATACTTATTTATTTATTTAGCAGTACTGGAGATTGAACTCAGGGTCATTCTACTTTTGAGCTCCACCCTAACCCTATTTTTATATATTAGTTTAAAACAGGGTCTCACTAAGTTGCAGAGGGCCTCTAAGTAGCTGAGGCTGGTCACAAACCTGTTATCCTCCTGTCTCAGCCTCCCAAGTACTGGGATTACAAGCATGCACCATCATGCCCAGCTCATTATTTCTTTAATATGCAAAATCTTTGTGACTTGCTTATTATTATCTCCCCTGTAGAGTTGTAGAAACTGAGTCTCAAAGGCTTTAAACAATTACCTAAGGTCACATAGGTGGTAATTAAAAGAGCCAGAGTTTGATACCGTACCTGAGCCCTCTCCTTGTAAGTTCTATTTTTTCCCCCTTTATTCCACTTCTTTTAGGTCATAGCTCAGGGAACACTTTAAATTAAAGAGTGGGAGGGTGAGGGACTTACTATTTGCTCAATTGCTAGAGTACTTTGAGTCTCTGAAAATTCCAGTAGAAGCTTTAGCGTGAGCCCTTGAGCATTACTAGTCTTCTGATTAGTATAGATAAATAAGCATTTAGAGAGTGGATGACCAGCTTTGTGAGCACTGTTGACATAAACCACCTTCTTCCAGCTTTATCTTAGACCCTGGGAGAGTTTTAAGCACAGGGGAAAGATTCACTATCTGAAATGTTGGTATTGCCTGAACAGCTGTTAGAAATGAAGAATTTCAGGACACCCCAAACTTATTTATTCTGACTCTATATTTTACTGTGATCCCAGTGGGGTTGCTATAAACATTAACGTTTGAGAAGCTCTAAACTAGCTCAAGGTGTTCTTGTATCTTCTCAAAGTCCTCTCCAGTCTAGTGGCTCTTTAACCCAATAGCAGATGACCTGGGCAATTTTGATAGCTGCAACAGGGTGTGCCTAACCCTGTCAGCAATGTTATGGCTGCTGTTAAGGCTGACATCCACAAATAAGGTCTGCTTCATACTATGAAGTCATGCAAAGGTATTTATCTCTTAGATTATTTTTCTGGGAGTCTGTGTGGACAGGCACAGACTGGAAATGAATACCACCCAAGGACATGACCTCTCGTGCCAGGTGGGTCATGCTTATGCCACCCCAAAGGAATTAAATCACAATGTCTTACTGATTGACATTTTCAGGATCTTCACAGATGACATTATTTCTTTCTGCCATACCCCAGGGATATAGGTTTTTTTTTTTTTTTTGCGGTACTAGGGATTGAACTCAGGGGCATTCTCCCTTCAAGCTACACCCCCAGCCCTATTTTTTACTCTTTATTTTGAAACAGGATCTCACTAAGTTGTGGAGTGCCTCATTAAGTAGCTGAGGCTGGCCACGATCCTGGATGCTCCGGTCTTAGCCTTCCAAATGCTGGGATTACAGGCATTATCTCATAGAATGATAAGGAGATAACAGCTTTGTAACTAGTTGTAAGTGAAAGAAATCTGATTTCTTTGGGCCTCTTTTTCTGTAAATTGAGGGATTAGGCTGAAATGTAAGAACTCTAATCACAGCACATTTAAACAAACAGACCTATGCCAGACAGGGTGAGAGTGATAATCTCTTTTTACAACAGCTATAAAGCATGACTGTGGTCATGCAAGGGCACTGTATATCATTCGCATCAATATTGCCCAATTAGGCCATGAAAATGATAAACCTAAATGGACAGGGACTTGGAAAGGACTTTGAAAGATTGCTAAGATTACTCTTCCAGGAGAATCTAAATGATAGCCATGAACTAGACCACAGAGGTCATCATGACTGCTGAGACAGCCTGAGACTCAGAACAGCTGCTAGGAGCCTGACTCATATGCTCAAAGTTCAGATGCCTCACAGAGGAAGCCAGGCCCTCCTGGACAAGCCGAGCTTTGCTAGTTCAGCTTCTTTATTTAGTGATGGTTTCATGATTATGGCATAGCGAATCAAGCAAAACCTGCCAATTAAAAGCACTGGAAACTTCTTCCTTTTTAAAAAATAAAATAGTTGCTTATATATTATTATACATATCACTTCATTAGTTAGTATTACATTATAATGATTATATTACAGTATAGCTATATTCTTATTGTGTTATTATATATTACATTTAGTAATTATGTTATATGTTATATACTATACTTGAATATTTTTCACATCTGGCATGATGAGACAAAATGAGTTAAAAATTTTTTTCTCTGTAGAAACTAACTACAATTAAAGTCACTCCCATTTTTACAACCACCCCCAAATCATGGTTTTTATAGTGGAACAGATTGTTCTCTTGAATGTTTTGATCGTATATGTATATCCTAAATAATGCATACTATTGTTTTAATCTATGTGAATAATCTACATGACCCATAGAGATGCTAAATCCCATCCAGCCACTGGATTTCAGAGCAGCTATGGGGGTTAGCTCCACACTGCCAGGTCCCCTCAAGCGGCGTCCAGTGAATCTCTGCCCTTCTACCAGGTTTCTAATTTATTTTATTTTTTGTTACTGAGGATTGAACCTAGGGGTGTTCTACCCCAGGCCTTTTTATTTTTTATTTTGAAACAAGGTCTGGCTAAGTTGCTGAGGTTGGCCTCAAACTGCGGCATTCCCTTAACCAGTTAGGGTCTAAGAGCAAGGCTCAGCCTGCTAAATAAGGGATGTGTGACATTTCTTGCTTTACATTATTTTATTCTGGAAATTTGGGCTTTGTTTCCACATTAAAAGATTTTTTAAGAGGCTCAGGATGCGGTTCATCAAGGAGAACAAAGACCTAGGCCTGGCTCAGAGGTATCCATTAACTCTACAAATACCGGCAGCTGAGTCAAGAGAACTTAGGTTTCTTATCATAAGTAAAGGAAGCTTCAAGACAGAAAAATTGCCAAACTCTCCGCTTACCTAAAAACTTATTAACCAGCTACCTTTTAGCTGCTTGAGCAAATAGGAAAGATTTATCTAATGAATAGTTCCTCTTTGCTTTTAACCTTTAACCTTGCTCCTGCTTCGCTGTTCCTGCTCTCTACTAAAAGAATAATTCATTTACACTTTTGTATTTTTTCTGCTGCTCCCCAATCTTAGCAAACACTATAGGAAATAGCCTTTCTAGTTAAAGATGTACCCACTTAACTCTAGGAAAAACAAGGCTGTAAAAATTCCTTTTTTTTTTTTTTTTTGTATACCTTGTTGTAATGAGCATAAATATCACTCATGAGATGAATTAAAACAGATGCGTCTTAACATACATGGTGTGTAAGCGTACTCTCACTCGCTCTCGACCTCGTCTCAATCTCCACCTAACGAGGGACCCCCAGGCTCTACCGCTTCTTTGAGGGCTGGCCCCTGGCATCAAACCTGTGATTTCCTTGTCTCTGCCTCCCAGCAGCACCACCACCCATACCCGGCTTTGGGTTTATTTGTTTTTTGTTGGTAGCATCTAGCATAATGACTGAAACATAGTAGATATTTACACTTATTTTGGATAAAAGAAGAAAGTTTTTCTTTTTTACCATTTCTGCTAACTAGTCTCTCCAACTGTTCTATGCATTTAATCTAATTGTTCTCAATTGAGCAAACAACGGCAGTAGTTTTGTGGAAGAGGGGCTCAAGTTTGAATCACCCTAGAGACCATTTCAAACCTACATAGCTCCCCACTGTCATTTGATCATTTGATATTCCCCTCTAAGGAGCTTGCTTCTCTCTCTCTCCAAGAGGACTGTGAAGCCACTGTTGCTGAAATAAATGTGCTTCAACCTTCCTGGTTGTTAGGAGGTCAAAACAATGAAAAATTCTTGACAATTAGATATTGGATATTCCTACGTAACTATTATGCACATGCAAATTTTGTTCCTTCAAATAAATTGTAGAAATTTAGCAGAAATACTTTTTTTCATCTGGGATTATATTAGACTCATGGAAAGTGAGAACTAGAAGAGACCTAATATGACTTGATTTATTTTTTTATATTTCACCAATGAGGAAATAGGTCTTGAAGATTTAAGTAACATGTCGGAGATTGGATCCTTTGCAATGCCTAGCAAAGTGTTAGACATATAAGGATGTGCTCTATACATATTTATTGCATGGATGGAAGGATTATAGATTAAAAACTGGATGGATACTAAGGCTGGCTTGCTTTTCTAAATAGGCCTCAGGGGCAAAAATCTTTTTATCCAACTATTTCCAAGCATAAATGCCTAGTCAAAAAAATTAACTGAACCTTATCTCTGTTAGTCTCTCATATCCTGGAGTTCTTATGGCATTGCAAGATTTATTGTATGATCTAGAGCTTATTATTTTAACTATCTTCTTCTTCTTCTTCTTCTTCTTCTTCTTCTTCTTCTTATTATTATTATTATTATTATTTTACTCTTTTGTGGTACTGGGGATTGAGTCCAGGGACATTCTACCTTCAAGTTATACCCCTAGAGCTTTCTATTTGTTTTTGTTTTGAAACAGGGTCTCACTAGGTTGCTGAGAGTCTTGCTAAATTGCTGATGCTGGTCTTGAACCTGTGATCTTCCTATCTCAGTCTCCTAAGTATTAGGATTACAGGCATGTACCACTATGCCTGGCCCTGCACATTATTAATATATTTCTGCATTTCATTTTAGCATATTAAATGATCCAAGGCTGGGCGTGGTAGTGCAAACTTGTAATCCCAGTAGTTGGGAGACTGAGACAGGAGGATTGCAGGTTCATGGCCAGCCTCAGCTACTTAGTCAGGCCCTCCACAACTTAGTGAGACTCTGTTCCCAAATAAAGAATAAAAAGTAGGGTTGGGGATGTAGCTTGGAGGTAGAATACCCCTGGGCTCTATCCCTAGTACAACACACACAAACACACACACACACACACACACACACACACACACACACACACACACAATCCAAGAACACCTTGGTTTATATTGCTTTGCTTCCCTCCACCACATCAAACTTCGGGACAGTGTTTTTGGTGCATTGAAATCATACACCTTCGTTAGGTACAAGCTGGTAGAGGCATACATGCACACATCTCTCATTTACCATTTACCCAATTACTGCCCCCTTTGGAACAGTGTTTTGATTTTAATAATAGTTAGCTAAATTCTTCTCCATTGATTACTGATTGATAACTGATGACTAACTTCTTCATAGAAAAGTTAAATAGTTACCCTCTTTAAGTTGAATACTATCGTGATATAGTTTTAAAAGTGAGTGAAGATTAAATTATCTTTAAGTAACTATAGCAAACACACATTTGCTGACTGGTTCTTGGATACTCAAAAGTACAAATTTTGAGCGTAACTTCCTGTTCTTCAGAAACATGTGATCTTAGTCTGCAAGCATTAGCAAAATTGAGAGCGCTGTATTATTTATTTATTGCACAATCACAAACGCACAGTCTCGTTAATGTTAATGTTTTCTGGGAATGACAACTTTGGAAAAGATAATGCTGTGACTATAGTTCACAGTGTTGGAAGCTGGGCGTGGTGGCGCACGCTTGTAATCCCAGCATTCGGGAGGCTGAGACCAGAGGATCCGGGTTCGAGGCCAGCCTCAGCTACCTAGTGAGCACTCCGCAACTTAGCGAGACTCGGTTTCAAAATAAAGAATAAAAAAAAGGGCTGGGGTTACAGCTCGGAGGTAGAATGCCCCCGAGTTCAATCCCCAGTACCGCAAAAAAAAAAAAAGAAAAAAAAAAAACCAACAACAACAACAACAAAAAAACAGTGTTGGAGCCCAAATTCTGTTGCACAGGAGAGACCCAGGCAAAGAGATTAGGTTGCTAAAAAATCAGCATGGGAGTAAGGAGATCAAGAGTTCTGGTTCTGGCTCTAATTTTAGCCAGCAGTAAGACCTTAGATAACATATCACTGGGCCTCCAATTCCTTGCATTTAAAACTAGAGGCTTGGATTTCTGATGAATGAAAATGTCTCTTTTTATTTAAGATTCATCTATCTATCTATCTATCTATCTATCTATCTATCTATCTATCTATCTATCATCATCATCATCACTTATCTATTTGGTACTGGGGATTGAACACAGGGACATTCTACCTCTAAGCTACACTCCCAGCCGTATTTTGCTTTTTTGTTTTGAAACAGGATTTTACTAAGTTCCTGAGGGTCTGGCTAAGTTGCTGAGGCTGGCCTTGAACCTACCATACTCCTTTTCAGCCTCCCAAGTACTGGGATTATATGCAGGTACCATTACCCTTGTCTTATCAGATGTATTTAATTGAAGAATTTGTCCTTGAACATTTTTTACTAAAAAATACTAAACCAAACATCAAAACATATTAGCAAACAGGAAATTGTTCTGATAAATGCAGTAAAAAGGAAATTGAAAGCATTATGTCCAAATCAATTGTGCCAAATACATTTGACCAAACAGGAGTCCAACACATCATGAGAAATTCTTATCAAGGTCTTGCACATTGCTTTACATTTGTTCCAATGAGAATCAGTTGTTTTGGGTGTGCTCACCAAGAGGTGACAGGAGATGGAAGTTGGGATCATTATGGCTGTTAGTTTGAACATGTTGGATGTCAAGGAGAAGCTGAATGTTATTGTATGTAGTCCATGAATTGGAGTGAATGTAGAACTAGGTTGAACTATGTAAACTAGATAGCAAAGGATGAGCAGAACAGAACAACCAAATGTTGCAAATAACCATTAGCTGGTTGATGGGTAGTATCTATGGCTCTCAAACCTCATGTTTCCCTCTCTGAGAACTTGAACTGCAAGGCAAGGACAAATTGTTTAATTGAAGAATCAAGAGAAGAATCAGACCCACAGGGACAAAGTATTCAGTTGATCCAGCTCTTCAGTCATTTATGCAAAGATCAGTAGATTCAGTGAAAAAATTCGATTGGTGTGGAAGGCGGCATGTTCTATGCAGCTTTGTGAGTTCTCATCTGTGTGACCAGCTCACACTCCTTTTTCTCTTTGAGGTTGTTGAAGGTTGTTCTTTCCCAGCCCACTTCCTAGGTTAGAATCATGTGATGCATGCGCTTGTTAGTTCTTTCAGTTTAAAGACTCACTCTTGTCAGGTGATTGAGATTTATAGAAAGGATAAAAGTGGTTTATAGCCAGGTGCAGTGGAGCACGCCTGCAATTTCAGGACTTGGGAAGCTGAGACAGGAGGATTACAGGTTCAGGACCAGCTTCAATAACTTAGTGAGCCCCTTTATCAAAATAAGAAATAAAATAGGGCTGGAGGGATAGCTCAGAGGTAGAATGCTCCTGGGTTCAATGCCTGGTATCCGCCCCCTCCCCCAATGTGGTTTATAGAAGGAAATTCCTGGAAAACCTGGAACAGTTGCGGGGCTGGGTTTCAGGGAAAGAAGTGGAACAGTATTTGGGAAGCAGAAATAACAGAACTCTAAAAGCTGAGCCATCTTGCTGAATTCTCACCACTGGAGTTTGTTTCTTCACTGGAGTATTACCACATATACGACTCGACCATGTTCTTAACCTTTGCGTCCCTTAGTGTGTGGCCACTTCTCTTAAAACCAGGTGCCTGAGGCTCTTCATGTTTCCCAGGTCAAATTCCTGAGAGAGAATTGGTTGGTTTAGCTGTTTGGGGCTGTGTGCCTGAGGCTGCTGCTATCTTTGGAAGGGTCCGCTTGCAAGGCTGGCTGTTGGCCAGTGTCTTGGTGTACCCACCACTTCCCAAACTGATAAGAGTGGCTTCCTGTGTTTAGGCTGTGCAAACAGAGTGATTTATGCAGAACGCTTGCTCTCTCTTTGGGGATCTGGAATTTTGGCACATGCTAGGTAGAGAGCAGATGAGACTAGCCCCCAGTAAAAATATCGGACACTGACTCTCTAGTGGGATTTCCTGGACAGAAACACTGCAAACATGTGACTGTATTTTTCATTGCTGGAGAAAGTAGCACCCTGAGTGCATCCTCTCACAGAGGGTGCACGAGCCTATGCATGAATTTCTCCAGATTTTGCCTGTGTCTTTTTCCATTATGATAGGACTGTGTATACTTGTATTACATCACTCCAGTCGATCTCAATCATGAATCCAACTCTATGCTGACTCCTGGGAGGCCTTCTAGAAAATCTCTGACTATGGGCATGGTCCTGGGGATCCTGACACCATTCATTTCAATTAACTAATCCAATGAATTGTATATAGGTGAGAGGAAGGATAGAGCCATCCTTTACCTGGTCACCAGATTATGGAATGGTCTAGAGCGGTGATTCTCAACTCTGGCTACAAACCAGAATCTTCTCTGATGCTTTAGAAGTTGGACCTTGTCCAAGATTAGTTAGAACCTCTAGAGGTGGAACCTGGAGAATGACATGTTTCAGAGTTCTCCAGTGATTCTAAAGCTCAGCCAGGGTTGGAACTAGTGGTCTGGATTGACCTTCCCCCCAGGGTTCTGGTTGACAGTATCTTTTAGGAGGAGACTGTGAGTGTGGGAGGCATTGTGACCCCTCCAGCTGTATACTGTACATTTTTCAGATGTGATGAAGAACCTGAGCCTTTTTGGAATACTAAGCAAGCAAACAAACAAACTTAAAACCAGAAATACCCAGTGAGTTTCCTTAGTTGTATTCATAAGCAATACTCTGGGAGTTGTGTCATTTTAGGGGTTTTATTGGGGCCACCTTCAGATCATAGTTTATGTCAATACCATTCTGTGCTTCCAGGATTGTGTTTTTGTAGAAAAACAAGCAGAAAACAAAACATTTAAAGGCGATGCAACCAACTGCAGCAATATTTTGTCAATGACCACCTGTTAGAACATATTGTTCCATAAAATCTCTCTGACAAAAGTTACATCTGTTTCTTAGGGTTATTGAAAGATTCATATTGTTTATCCTGATCAGAGAAACTGTCTTAAAAAATCTGATTGATCAAAATTTCTGTCCAAAGATAAACTCTTCAAGCCTTCCTTTGATGTGAAGGGTCTCACTGAGTTGTTGAGGCCGGCCTTGAATCTGTGGTCCTTCTGTCTCAGCCTCCCAAGTATTGGAATTGCAGAAGTGTACCACAATGCCCAGCTCATCTTTATTTTTTTACTTTTCCTTTTTATATTAAGGTTTTCTTTCTCCTCACTGTTACCTTTGCATTAATATTTTGTAAGGTGTCCCTCATCCCTCTTCTTATTTAAACTTTGTCAGTTTTAAACTGTGTTTGGTTTTTTTTTTTTTTTTATGGAGAGAGGGGGTGTTTGTTTGCTTTGGTGCTGGAGATTAAGCTGTACCCCAATTCCTATTTTATTTTTTATTCCTATTTTATTTATTTATTTTTTGCAGTACTGGGAATTGAACTCAGGGGCATTATACCTCTGAGCTATACCCCCAGCCCTATTTTTTATTCTTTATTTTGAAACAGGGTCTCACTAAGTTGCCGAGTGCCTCACTAAGTAGCTGAGGCTGGCGGCGAACCCAGATCCTCTGGTCTCAGCCTCCCAAATGCTGGGATTACAAGCATGCACCACCACGCCCGGCTCCTATTTTATTTTTTATTCTGAAACAGAGTCTTGCTAAGTTTCTCAGGGCCTCATTAAGTTGTTGAGGCTGGGTAACAACCAACCTACTGTCTTCCCATCTCTGCCTCCCAAGTACTGAGATTACAGGCGTGTGCCACCATGCCTAGCTTTATTTTTTGACTTATTGCTTCTTTAGCAGTAATCTTACAATATTTTCTCCTTTTCTCTCTTCTACTGTTTTTAGCTGCATTTTTCTACATTGTCAGTTTATGTGTTCTTCAACCCATGGAGCGCCTCTTTTTGGGTTTAACTCTGTAGTCGAATCTGTGATGCTCACTGTTCTTTGTGCTGCTTCCCTCTCATCTCTGTAATGGAGTTTATCCTCCAGTGTTCCTCGAGTTCTGCATGTTCACACCTGCTGTGGCCTTGAGTTTTTGACAGGTTACTTGCCTGCACTGTTCTTGGTTTGCAGTTTTTTTCTGGAGTTTCCTGCACTTGTTCCTCTACTGTTGCCTTGTTTTGTATGTGTTGCTTTTGAAAAAATTTGTTGCCAGTCTATTAATTTTGGTAGGTTAGTTCATCTTTTTGCCTAGAAGCCACACACATTTTTCTCCCATCTTTAAAGTTTAATAATTTTATAAGGATATGCCTAGATGTTAATAGACCTTAATCATTTTCCCCAGTACATGCTGGGTTTTTAAATGTTCAGAATCTGGTTCCTTCACGTTTTTGTTCTGAGACGTTAGAAGAATGGAGCTGCCAATCAACTGAGTTAAGTAGAAAGGTTTAAATTGGCACCTAAAGCTGGACAGGGTGGTACACACCTGTAGTCCCAGTGCTTGGGAGGCTGAGACAAGAGGATTGCAAATTTGAGACCAGCTTCAGCAACTTAGAGAGGGCGTCAGCAACTTAGTGAAACCCTATTTCAAAATAAAAACAAAATTAAAAAGGGCTAAGGGTGTAGCCCAGAGGTAGAGGGCCCCTGGGTTTAATCTCCAGTAAATACACACACACACACACACACACACACACACGTACACACACACGCACACATACTAAACTGAACTAAAAACTGGGACTCAGAGAGCAGGCCACCTTGGATCATGGATCAGTTCATCAGCTGTACATGAGCTTGCAACAGCAACACAGTTTCTTATAAGGAGTGATCACTCTGTGAAGAAATGGTCAGACACTGAAACTGCTCAAAGCCAGAGGGTAGGACTCAACCAACTCTCGAACCCTGGTGCACAGGACTGATAGGTGCTGCTCCAAGTTCCTGTCTAATGTCCTTGGGTTCAACTTCCCCTCACACAGACACATCTAGTGACCAATTCCCTTGGCTATTGCTTATCTGGCGCTGTGTTTTGAATGTGTGTTTCCCCCTACTCCCAATTCCTGCTGAATCATCAACTCAGTGCAACACTATTGAGGGGCGGGGCCTTCGGGAGGTGGTCAGGCACGAGGCTCTAAGTCATGCATGGGATATGTGCCTTTAGAAAAGAGTACTTGTGCCGGTGTCCTGGTGTGTGACAGCAAGCCCAATACTTAGAATGCTGTGACAGGAGGGGTGCAGACTTGAGGATACCCTTGGCAACTTAGCAAGGCCTTGTTTTAAAATAAAAAAATAGAATAGAGCTTGGGTGTGTAGCCCAGAGGTAGAATGCTCCCAGGTTCAATCCCCAGTAAACGCTCCTCCCCCACAAAAAAAATCAGTTCAAACAATCCTATGTACATTGATAAGCTATTAATACCAGTGGAATTGGATCTGGAGAGAAATGTACTGGGTGCTATACACATGTGTATTTCTTCACAGTAAACCTCAATATGATGTATGATTACGATGCACCAATAAAAGTATATTAGCTGGGTATGGTGACCCATGCCTGTAATTCCAGTACTCTGGAGGAGGAGATAGGAGGATTTTAGGTTTGCAGCCAGCCGCAGCAACTTAGTGAGGCCCTCCACAACTTAATAAGGCCTTGTGTCAAAATAAAAATATAAAATAGAGCTGGAGGTGTAGCTAAACTTTGGGTTCAATCCTCAGTACCAAAAAAAAAAAAAAAAAGTTTATTAAAAAGTTAAGGAAGTTGGGCATGGTGGGCAAATTTATAATCCCAGTACTTGGGAAGCTGAGACAGGAAGATCACCGGTTTGAGAACAGCCTCAGCAAGTAGTGAGACTCTCATCAACCTAGCGAGACCCTGTTTCCAAATAAAAATACAGTAGGGCTGGGAGTGTAGCTTGGAGGTGGAATGTCCCTGGGTTCAACCCCCAGTGCCACAAAATAAATAAATAAACAAATAAGTAAACAAGCAAACAAACACTCTTCTAGCTTGTACAAGACCCATTCTCTAGGTTCTTTCTTTAGACTCTTGATGGTTTTCTTTGATGATCAGAAACTTTATAGTTTAATGCCTTCGCATTTGTTAATTCTTGTTTTAATTTCCTGAGCTTTGGGGATTTTACTGAGGAAGTTTCTACCTGAATCTATATGTTGGAGTGTTGAACCTATGCCCTCCTCAAATAATTTCAGTCTCTGGTCTAATTTCCAGATCTTTGAGACTATAAGGTACCAATAAAAGTATTTCTTTAAAAAGCCAAAAATTATTACAGATTTTCAGACTTGAAGTGAAAAAGTCATTGAAGCATCCTACAAATCTTAATGTCTCAACAAGTAAACAACAGTTTCTATAACCTAGAGGAGCAAAAAGCTTCTAGAGTCTTTATTCTTACTTAGTAAAGTAGAAAGGGTCCTGGAGGTCCAAAAGTGAGACAGCTACAGTGGACCACGCCCAGCTATGACCCGGCCATTTCTTGCTGTGACCTCACAAGGAGCCTCTGTGAGGGAGCCTCAAGCACTGGCTACATAAGGTCCTCGCCTCTGCTGGGTTTTGTCCATAAGTACAGGGAGCTCTTGGTGTTGACTTGTCAGACTCAAAGGTAGTTAGCTTGTTGGTTTGGTAGCATTGGATCTAGTTTGTTGATTTGGGGTTTTGGCTTTATTGTGTTGTGTGTGTGGTTTGTTTATTTGGGCTTGTTATTTTGCTGTACTTTTGTTTGTTGGTTTGTTGTTTTATTTTATAGCTAGCATCGTTTATTGCTGTTGTGGCTTTTGGTGGTCAGTGCTAGGAGGGAGAGTAGAGAGGCAATGGCCCCTCAGGGGCCATTATGAGATCCTGAGGGACATCAGCAAGGTCACCTTTGTCCAGGTTAAACTGGCCTGCCATATCCCCACTGGGACCGAGGTGGCCGTGAAGGTCCTGCCCAAGGACAGGCATCCACTCCCCCTCATTCTACTCGAAATGGATATAATGAGGACTGGAGTACCCGAAGGTTGTCCAGCTATTTCAAGTTGTAGATACTGCCAACTACATCTACCTGGTGATGGAGCACGTGTGTGTGGGCACTGGCTCACTGGTCATTGACTATGTCTACCTGGTAATGGAGAACGAGTACAGAGGGCACTAGGCCACTGGCCACTGACTACTTCTATCTGGTGATGGAGCACATGTGTGGAGGGCACTGCCTCACTGGCTGTGGACTACATGTACCTAGTGATGGAGCACGTGTGTGGAGGGCATTGGCTCACTGGCTCACTGGCCACCGACTATATCTACCCAGTGATGGAGCACGTGTGCGGAGGGCACTGGCTCACTGGCCGCTGACTATATCTACCTGGCGATGGAGCATGTGTGCGGAGGGCACTGACTCACTGGCTCACTGGCCATTGACAAGATCTACCTGGAGATGGAGCACGTGTGCAGAGGGCACTGGCTCACTGGCATCGACTATACTTGGTGATGGAGCGTGTGTGTGGAGGGCACTGGACCACTGTAGCCCATATTACACAAACATGTTGCTGCTCTGTGCTGGCTCCAAAAATTCGCCGTGGATCCAATGATCTACAGTGAAGTAGGTGCAGTGAAGGAGAGCAGAGGCGCTGTGGATTATTTAACACCCAAGTGTCTCCAGTGAAAACACCGCTAAGAGGGACAATACTAACTCCCTGGACATTGACATCGGTCAGCCCAGAGTGGACTCAGCTGCAAGAGGGACATGCAAACTGCCTGGGGCTTCACAGGGATTGCAGTCACGAGGCCATATGGAGTCTCAGAGAGATGAGGAGGTCCCTCCACCCCCCTCTGGGAGAAACCTCAGAGACTTTTTCCTGGGAAACTTCCCCTGCCTTGATATGGTTCTTAATCAATTTTGGTTTATTGTGACTTTTATAATAAAATTGATGATCCCGAAACATGGGGTGGGGGAAGCGGGGAGGTGGTTGGCAGGAAAGTCCTATGGGGCCAGCCTGTGGTGTCACGTGCCCCTTCTCCTTCAGTGTAGAAGGGCACAGTCACTGACCTTTGAGTATG
This sequence comes from Graphiurus murinus, assembly GCA_004027655.1. Lineage (NCBI taxonomy): Eukaryota > Metazoa > Chordata > Mammalia > Rodentia > Gliridae > Graphiurus > Graphiurus murinus. The sequence goes on along the minus strand of PVLC010019424.1, from coordinate 7,052 downwards.
GGGAGTTGGATTCCTCCACGGATCTCCCTGTCACTGTCTTCCTCACAGTTGTCAGTGCCAAAGTCCTCCTGTAGCTGCTGCATGAAAGAGCTCCCTGCTCTCTGCAGAAGCCTCCACGTGGCTGGTCTGTGTTAACGCAGGGCCTTGCTAATAGCGCTTGCCTGGCAAATATTTATTGAGTTGACTTGATTTGACGATGAGACTATTGGGAGAACTGTAGCCGATGGGTGGGGGCTCCCTGCTCTGTCTTTGGATAGAGCAGTGCGCTCTGTAAAATGCCAGCGGATAAAAGCACTTGTTTTCTACATGGGGACAGCCTTACCCCGCACATACTTGGATGATATATATCCTGGGACCCTGGTAAGATGCAGTTTCTTTTCTTTTCTTTTTTTTGCAGTACTGGGGATTGAACTCAGGGGCATTCTATCTCCGAGGTACACCCCCAGCCCTATTTTTTATTCTTTATTTTGAAACCGAGTCTCACTAAGTTGTGGAGTGCCTCACTAGGTAGCTGAGGCTGGCCGTGAACCTGGATCCTCCGGTCTCAGCCTTCGGAATGCTGGGATTACAAGCATGCACCACCATACCTGGCTTCAGTTTTTTTCTTATGATAGACATAGGTGTTTATAAATGGTCTCACCTACTATCTTATCACCCCATCCCCCTGCAGAGTTTCCATTTGCCCTTGAACACTTGGAGATAATGAGACTTAACTTTGAGGTTTAACGCTTCCTCCACCAGCCCCCCTTTCTCTGCCTTGCTCCTCTGGGCTTGGTGTTTCCCTTACCCACAAACTAGTTCTTTCTCCATAAAAAAAAAGTCTGTCTTGGGGAAGGACTTGAAGCTCTTTCATCCTAAGAACTTTGGGTTTGAATTCTGTGAAGTTTTGCATTTTCGGAAATCTCAATGAGCAGAGTTTCAGGTGGTAGAGGTTGCCTTTTATTTGATAGTGGTGGCACAGGTGGCCTCAGGGGGTGACTTCCTGGTTCCCTTGGTCCCTGACTGGAGTCTTCTCCTATTGGCTTATTCAGTGGTAGCTTGTCTCTGACTCGGACACGTGGGCTTGGGGTACAGATGACCCTTAGACTCACCAGTTAAAATGCTGGAAGAGCAAACCTCAGTTCTGCACCACCATTTTGAGGTCTTCAAAGAATCTCGTTTCACAATTTCATTTTGTTTTTCTTTCCATAAGTTAACCGAGGCATTTGGCAGCTGTGATGCAGAGTCAGCAGGATTGGCTCTGTTTTCCCTTTATTGCCTGGCAACAGCTCAGATTCGAATGAGTTCTCAGCCCCAGCTGTGTTTTTGGAAGTTGTCCCGAACAAAGGAGGCTCCTGATGGAACAAGAGTCTTAAAATTACAGGAAATGCTACACCACGAGGCTTGAAGAAAGACAGTTCCAAGGAAAACACCAGGAAACCAGAAGACATTCTATATGTGGGTCACTTTTATACCCAGAAGCAGAGTGTGATAAACAATTAGCAACAAAACAAAACCATGCCAGATGTGAAAAAAAACAAAAAACAAAAAACAAAAAACAAGCCAGGCGTGGTGGCGCACGCTTGTAATCCCAGCATTTGGGAGGCTGAGACCAGAGGATCCGGGTTCGCGGCCAGCCTCAGCTACCTAGTGAGACACTCCGGAACTTAGTGAGACTCGGTTTCAAAATAAAGAATAAAAAAATAGGGCTGGGGGTGTAGCTCGGAGGTAGAATGCCCCTGAGTTCAATCCCCAGTACCACAAAAAAACAAAAACAAAAAACAAAAAACAAAAACCAAAAAACAAAAAGCAGATACCAAGCATAATACGTGGAATGACCCCACTGTGGTAAAATGCATATGCAAATATATACAGGCCATTTATTGCTTGCTTGCTCTGGGCAACGCACTTTGTTGAGCACTTTATATACAGTACTTTATTATATATAGTTGACAAAACCCTGGAGAGGCATTTTACAAATAATAAAACAGAAGTGTGTGGAAGTTACACTTCATACAGTCAACCGAAGTCACATTGACAATATGCAAGGAAAGTCCATGATCATTGGAATTTTTTTTGTGTGTGTGGTATTGGAAATTGAACGCAGAGGCATTCTACCTCTGAGCTACACCCCAAGCCCAATTTTTTCTATTTTTGGTTTTGAAACAGGGTCTTGCTAAGTTGCTTAGGCTGGTTTCAAATCTGTGGTCCTCCTGTCTCAGCCTCCTATGTACTGGGATTACAAGTTTGCGCCACCTCACCAGCCTTCGTTAGACTATTTTCAACCATTAGTGTATCTATCTGCAAACATAAATCTTTGGTGATAAACGTCATATTAGCTGATGAAGGATTATGGTTCATTTTTTAATGTGAGCATGTATGTTTTTCTACAATATCTTTAATGAGTTTTTGTTCAACAGTTATTTGAGAAAATTGTATCAGTTATAGAAAAGCTAAACATATTTAACTGTTAAAGGATGATAAAAATATTGAATGAATTTCTTTTAGTTTGTGAAATTATAAAGTCTTCTGTATTTGTTTGTTAGAGGTGCTGTAACAAAATGCCATGGACTGGGTAGTTTAGCAACAGTCATTAATTTTTTTCACAGGTATGGAAGTTAGAAGTCCAAGATCAAGATGTCAAGTTAGTTTCTTCTAAGGGTCTCTCTCCTCTGCTTATAAACAAACGTCTTCTCTTTGTGTCTTCACTTTATCTTCTCTCTCTGTGTGTCCATGTCTTAGTCTCCTCCTCTTCCTTCTCTTCCTCCCCCTCTACTTCCTCCCGATTGTTCTTTTATTTTTTGTGGTACTGGAGATTAAACCCAGGGGTGTCTGCCACTGAGTAGACTCCCAGCCCTATTTTATTTTTATTTTGAAACAGGGACTCTTTTAATCACTAAGGGTCTTGCTAAGTTGTGGGGACTGGGCCTTGAACCTATAATATTCCTGTCTCAGTTGCCCAAGTACTGGGATTATAGGCATTGCTACCACACTTGACTCTCCTCATAAAGACACCAGTCACACTGAAAAAGAGCCCACCCATATGAGCTCATTTTACCTTTGTTTCTTCTTTAAAGTCCCTGTTTCCAAATACAGTCATAGTCTGAGGTACTAGGGCTTAGGAATTCAGCATATGAATTTTAGGGAGGACATGGTTCAGCCTATAACAACTTTCAACATAGAAATGTCTAACTTTCTCAAGTTAAAATCAAGGCATTAAAAATTGGCACCAGTGATGAAAATATCATTAACAGAAGTTTGAGAAGTTTGAGAGTATCCTAGGTCTTCTCTGCAAATGTTCCGTTTTAGAAATAAAGATTATTCTCAGCCGGGCGTGGTGGCACACGCTTGCAATCCCAGCATTTGGGAGGCTGAGACCAGAGGATCTAGGTTTGTGGCCAGCCTCAGCTACCTAGTGAGGCACTCCGCAACTTAGTGAGACCCTCTTTCAAAATAAAGAAGAAAAAAATAGGGCTGGGGGTGTAGCTCAGAGGTAGAATGCCCCTGAGTTCAATCCCCAGTACCACACACACACACACACACAAAAGATTATTCTCAGAGTTATCTTATAATACTTTCCCATAGACTCCAAAAGAATCTTGGGAAGGCTCGATGCTAATAATATTGATGCACAGTTGTATAAGAGGAACTCAAAACCACATGCCAATCATCATTCTGTCCTGTTTTCCAGTGATTTTTTGCATGTGGGATTCAAAAATTTCTCTCGTCATAGTTCCTGAGATATATGTGACATTTTAGCTAGATTTCTAGGGTGCTATAAATCCCAGGATGCTGCATCTGAACATGCCGTTTATTTTGTTTTTCATTTTCAGTGGTGAATGACTCACTCAAGTTTAAGAGCAATGGGTTTAACAATGGCATCAATGAGGGTACAATAAACCGAATGGAAGAACCCCTCCCCTTTACTTTCCTATCTTTGATAAGATCAATAAGCATTAGGGTCAGACAGAAGGTGGCCTCTTTGTCCACAGAGTCCCTGATGCTGGTGGTAACGGCCAGACTTGTCTAGACTGAAACTCATAGAAGACAGGGAACTCTTTTTATTCTCAGGATGATTTTATCTTAATAATGTTTAAAAAAGAAGTGTTAAGTGACTAAATCAATGAATGACTCTTGGGTAATGGGGACCTCTCTTTATTAACTATCTATAATGCTATCTAAGAAGTGACTCCAGAAGGTAGCCCTTGAAACAATAAACGTTTATTACCTCACAGTTTTGGGAGCCAGAAATCTACCTTAAGTTCTCTCATAAGGCTGTGGTAAAAATGGTGGTTGGAACCCAGACGTGGTGGCACACGCTTGTAATCCCAGTACTTGGGAGGCTGAGACCGGAGGATCTTGGTTCGAAGCCAGCCCCAGTTATTTAGTGAGGCCCTCTGTAACTTAGTGAGAAAATAAAGAATAAAAAATAGGGCTGGGGGTGTACCTCAGAGGTAGAATGCCCCTGGGTTCAATCCCCAGTCACACACACACACACACACACACACACACACACACACACACACACACAAAGTGAGTGGAGCTGTCTCTTCATGTGAAGATTCAGCCTTATCTGAGAGTTCAAGGTGGGGGAGGACCTGGTTTCCAGCCAGCTAGTGCAGTTGCTGACAGGATTTGTGTCTTTGCTGGCTACTGTACTGAAGGCCTCTGTCAGTTCTTTGTCACATGAGCTTTTCTACCGGTAATCTCACAGAATAGCAACTGGCTAAGGGTCTTGATAAATTGCTGAGACTGGCTTCAAACTTGTGATCCTCCTATCTCAGCCTTGCAAATACTGGGATTACAGTCTTGTTCCACCATACCTGGCCAATGGCCAGGCACCCTAGTGAATTCCAATATCTAATACAGTGTGGCTGCTGAATCACACTTGTTCATTTATTTATAAACAAACACAAATAAATGAATGAAGGAGTACAGGGTTTTGCTACTAAGCATCTTCTCCCATCGTATATTGACGCAGCCTTCCTGCGGTGTGAGTATTGGACTAAATGATCATCTTTGTGTTAGTACAAAATGGGCAATGTGCCTCCTCTGAGGGCTCGAGTATGATGGAGAAATTGACTGCACGGCTTTCTCCAGGGAGAAGGAGATGGAGGTGAAGAAGCAGAAAATATATTATTTTCCCTCTCTGTTCATAAGTCTCTATCTGCTCGGCATAAGTGTTCCAGAAAACTTCACCCTTGGTCTAAGGTCAGCAAAAGAAAACTCCAGGCTTTTTGCAGAGAAAATGCAGATAAGATTTTTGACTGAAGGCTTCAGCTCTGAGAAATGCTGTGTTTATTTTACCAACATGCAGGATTACCTGGCCCCAGGCCGGAGTAGCCATGTCTGGACACTGCTGTTGGAAACTCAGGATGTGATAGGAGCTGCTGAGAATTGCTACTTCCAAGAATTCAGTCCTGCAGCTATACAGCCAACTCATAAGTTCCTTCATTTAAATATCCTTCCTTAGTACAAACACAGCAGTCTGAAGACTCTTGACTCTTCCTTGTTTCCTCTACTTCTGACTTTTCATAATGACTCAAAATTGCATTACTTTAGGGGGAAAAATGGTATCCCTTTTTTCAGGACACCAAAGCAAACATTATAGACAATTGTGGTCCTGAGAGATCAAAGCACGAGGTTTTGAGTCTCCTTTGAGAGTTAGGGTAAATATGAATCTGAAAATGATCTTAAAGCATGACTTTTTTTTTTTTTTTGTAGTACTGGGGATTGAACCCAGGGACAGTCTACCTCTGAACTATAGTTTCAGCCTTTCTTATTCTTTGTTTTGAAAGAAGGTCTTGCCAGGTAGCTGACCTTCCTGCAATCTTCCTGTCTCAGCCTACCAAGTATTGGCATTACAGGTATATATCTGAGACCTCTGTAACACATACTGGCACCCTTGCCAATCCATCCCTCACAGATCGTTGTAATCTTTAAAAATACAAATGTGTTGCATACAGGTTCCCACATGGTCCAGCTTCACCTGGTTAACTCTTTTTTTTTTTTTCCTTTGGTAGTACTTGGGATTGAATCCAGGGGCATTCTACCTCTGAGCTATACTTCCAGTCCTCTTTTTTTATTTTTAGTTTTTTCTTTCTTTTTGCTTTTTGGAGTACTGGGGATTGAACCCAGTAGCATTTTACCTCTGAGCTATACCCCCAGTCCTATTTTTTATTCTTTATTTTTGAAACAGGGTCTCACTAAGATCCGGAGAGCCTCACTAAGTAGCTGAGACTGGCCGCAAACCCGGATCCTCCAGTCTCAGCCTCCCAAGTACTGGGATTACAAGTGTGCGCCACCACGCCCAACTCAATTTTTAGTTTTGAAACAGGTTCTCACTAGGTTACTCAGAGTCTTGCTGCATTGGTGAGACTGTCTTCGAACCTGCAATCCTCCTGTCTCAACCTCCCAAGCAGGTGTGCACCACCATGCCTGGCTCACCTAGTTAACACTCTTCATTCCCATTGCAGCTAATTGTTACCACCTCAGGAAACCCTTTCCAAGATTTGGATGTTTTTTTTTTATTTTTCTGTTTTTTTTCTACTTATTTTTCAATGACACATGCTCTATCATTAGACTCTAAGCTCCCTAAAAGTAGGAGTATGTTTTCCTCTGCTTTTGTTTGTTTGCTATTGTATATATAGGGCTTGGAATAGTGTCAGCCTTTAGATCTTACATCAGGGGATTTGGAACCATTGAGACTTCAATTGGGGTTTGAAATAACAATGGTGGCTAACATATCATGCACATTTATCTAAGGCATCATGTTGGGCATTTAGACATATTTTCTAATTTAATTTTCACAACAACCTACAAGTTGGTAGGTAACAGAAATCTAATCACAGTGCAGGATCAAACACAGGCTTTGAGCCGGGCGTGGTGGCGCACGCTTGTAATCCCAGCATTCGGGAGGCTGAGACCAGAGGATCCGGGTTCGAGGCCAGCCTCAGCTACCTAGTGAGGCACTCCGCAACTTAGTGAGACTCGGTTTCAAAATAAAGAATAAAAAAATAGGGCTGGGGGTGTAGCTCGGAGGTAGAATGCCCCTGAGTTCAATCCCCAGTACC
>PVLC010019423.1:0-30551 GCA_004027655.1 Graphiurus murinus | reverse complement strand
GGAGGGCCTCACTAGGTAGCTGAGGCTGGCCTTGTACCTGTATCCTCCTGTCTCAGCCTCCCAAGAACTGGGATTATGAGCATTTGTCACAACACCCAGTGAGTATTTCTTTTACATTACAGATTTTAATTGCCAAGAGTTCTTAGGTAAGGTAAGAAAAAGAAACCTAAAAGCATTGCATGCAAAATTATTATAAATAATTAAAATTTGATGAAACATAGGTTTTCAAGTTCAGTGGCACACCAACATGAGAATTAATGGAAAGGAGATAGGGGCCTTGGACTTGAGAACTGATTATTAAGAGGAAAAATTAGCTGCATGAGAAATAGGTTATTTAGGAAAACAGAAAGTGCCAAGGGCTGACTAAGAGCATTGCAATATTGAGGCTGTGAGGCAGGACTAGCTGAGACTTCATGGTTGAGATCAGCCCTCAATGGACCACAGGCAAAGGTTGAAATCCTGCACAAAATCCTCTCTTGGAGGTCAGATTCCCACTCTTACCACTGCAGCTGGTTTGGGAATGGAGAGGTCAGCAGAACAGCGCCTGGCGTCAGCGTCAGAATAGTCGGGACCTTCATGAGTTGCTGCCATGTACTTCCTATTTGTGCCTTAGCAAATTATGTAACCTCTAACCTTATTGACTCACTTTTACAAACTGAGATACTAATGACTACTGTGCAAAACAATGCATGCAAAACATAGACTATAGAACGTAGAAGCCATCAGCTGAAAATTACTTGAGTGTGAACACACACACATAAATCCAGTTCATGGAGTCCACTTTTTCTTGGAATACTCAGTTGAGTTGGAAAGGTGAAAGCTTCTCACCTAAGGGAATAATTTAAAACATAACTACAGATTTTAAAATGTGCAGACCTTATTAAATATAATCAAATATTCAGCTTTGTTAAAAATAATTTTAGTCTTATAAGAAAACCTAAAGCTATGCCATGTTCCCTTTAGAGAAAATATCATTCACCAATCTCAGATGATTCTCTAATGTTACTAATTTTCTAAGATTTATCTTAAAAGAAATCATACTTGTAGCACGAAGTAATTTAACCTGAAAATTAAAATTGGTGGACTCTAATGGCTTCGCATTTATTTTCAGATAAGAAAGGTTTCCTATTTGTCTCAGCTCCACAAACCCGTATCATCTATTAGCGCCTCCATAACTCCACAACCTGAAATAAATGGGGCACAATAAAAGGAAAAAGCAATTACCTATTTGAAATCTATTATTGCCCTTGGACTCTCACTGCAAAGAGAGAAGCAGCAGTAAATATGTGTGTGTACATGCAAACACACAACACACAGAGCCCACAGAGCATGGGCATTGTTATGCAATCTCTCCACACTGGACATAAGCAGCATTCATCCCAAGAGTTGGACGCTCTGCAGGATACCAGGCACTAGCAGCCTCCTCTGTCTTCTAAGTGGACTCATATGGGAAAAAGAGCTCGTACAAAGTACAGCAGGTATTGAGAAATAGTCTAATTTCCTGTCTTAGAATAAGGCAATTGCTTAGGAATTTCCAGTCCCTAAGATGCGTAAGCCCAAATAGTCAACACTCCACAAATGGTTGAGGCCCAACCTTAGATCTTCACACTATGAGGATAAATTTATTCCGAATCAGAGGAGTGACACCCAAAAGTCCTTGTTAAATGAAAAGTCTTTATGAGTTCAAGGTAGTGTATTCCCTTATGTCATTGTGAGCAATCAAACTATTGAATTTTGTTGATTTTATAAAATAGGAACTATGATCCTAGGGCTATAAAAAAAGAAATAGAAGTCTCTTTTAGTGATTCACATTTTCCCATTTAACATACAACTGTCCTCGTTTTGTTTCTGATAACTTGTAAGAGCCCTCCTCCTTCTAAAGGATTCTTGTGTAATTCTACTGGATACATTTAGAATCTCTAAGAATTTGTTTGTACATTGCTTCTTTAAAAATGTAGATTGGCCATGTAGTTACAAATTATTCTGTAAAGAACCACATTGCCTTTTTGGTTAGGTAATTTCTAAAACAATCTTGGGATGAAAGAGCCATATTTCAATAGTCTATGTTGTTCTTATACCATAATAATTTGTATATGCAAAATAATAATAATAATAATAATAATAATAATAATAATAATAATAATAATTTAAGCTGGATAATAGCTTACTTTTCATGCTCATCTTTCTAAGGAAAGAGTATATGTCAGAAGAATATCATATTTTGTAGTGCTCAACAGGCTGATTTAACACTAAACAAAACACTGGGGTATAAGACACCATATCTAGCAACTAAGGAGAGTCTACGATGGCGGTCTGCACACTGCCGTTAGGGAACACAGCTGGCTCACTTTGAGAACATCTGGAGTCATCTGTCACTCATCATCTGCAGAGACCATCACTGGATATTTTCCCAGCATGCAACATAACTCAGATCTACCCTTCATTATTCTTAGATTCCAAAGGAAGAAATTAAAGGCACATTCATTTCAGCCTTCTCAATTTGTTCATTGTTTCTTGCAGTTTGATTGATATTTTTAAATTATAGTTTGCTTTAACCTTATCTTGGATTTTAATAACACAATAGGCCTTGTCACAGTCAATTTATTCAAAGCTGTTTTGTTTTTATTTTACCTTAATATTCCATAAATATTCCTTAATATTCCATAAATTATTTTTAATTTGTTTTTGAATTTTTATTAATTGATGATAGCTTAGACCTGTTATTTTAGAAATAATAGATGTTTTGACTCTAATTATATGTTTTTCAACATTTTTTGAAGCATGTTTAAAGATTCCTATGGGAACTAAGACAAACTGCATTTTAATTATTACCACTTGCTCTTTGCCATTTTGACTTATTCCATCTATTGTTCACACTTTTGTACAAACTGATTAATAAAAAATAAATTAAGAGCTTAGACTTCCTTTATCTTCTTTCCGTTGATCAAGTGCAGAAATGATACAGATTTAATAAAAAAAAAATCAAATTCATAACAGAGGATGGAGGAGCAGCCAAAGGCAGTTCCAATACTATTTAGTGATATGAAGAAGCTGGTAACCAAGTCATGCTTTCTTGTTTCTAAAATGCAAGAGAACTAGACCGATCTCTTGGTCAAGAAAACACCTTGCTTTGACCAGGAGGTAAATTTCCAGGGAAGTCACCTGTCGGCTCCCACAGCACGGGATACCGTGGTTATGGGATGAGCACATTGCTCTCTCAGGCTGCTGTGATTGGGGAACCCTGGGTGAAATGCTGGTCCCCAAGTCTCCATACGGCTGGCTTCTTCACCCTCAATCACTCAGTTACTCTCTACCCAAATACCTTCTTGAATTACCTTTGGGGCATTCATCATTATTGGGTGTGGGTTATTTGTAGGCTCCTTGTTTCAGTGGGGTGTATTGTCTGTTTGCTCCATGTGAATTCTTCATTCCACAAGAGCAAAACCCCTAGGCACTTCTGCTCACCCCTTCACCCCAAGATTGTAGACCAATGTCTGGGACCTAGTTCATACTCAATAAATACTAATGGAATTGTTAAGGAAATGAAAAATGCAGTGCTGCTCTTTTACAATATTTATAATTTATTAGCTACTCATCCCCTCCATCCTTTGGGCAGCTTCTAGGTCCTGTAACCAATCACTTAGGAAATGGACAATAGTAACAGATCACTGCCATGTTAAATCTTGGGTGTTTGTGTGTGTGTGCATAAACTGCCAACTTGCCAATGAGAGTTCCCTATTCCCTCAATAAAACAAAGCAAAACAAAAAACAAACATCTGGGGGACATCCCTAAGGTCTATTTTATGTGATCAACCAGTTTGTCCATCTGGTGACATCTAGAGAAGTCCTTCCTAAAGAACTCAAGTCCAGGCCTTATAAACACCCTTCAGTCTCCCACGTTCTGAGATGCCAACTGATATGCAGAGACAAGCAACAGAGCTGGTAAACTCGACTTGCTAGATGACCAGGTGTCTCTCAGGTGGCCTGAGATGCAGCATTGTACATCAGAGATGTATTTCTGGGGTTTTTAGCAGAACAGCACAGTGGACAATGCTTCTGTACTGCCAAGACTCACTAATGCTCATTTAAGATTCTGGTTGTGAACCGAGCAAAGAGCTCAGACAGTAGGCTTTTCTTCGATTGTTTGTGTATTTCTTTCCTGATTCCTCTTATCTCCGACACGGGCTTCTCTTATATCCAACAGAGAGGCTTTTGATGTTTTTCTGAGCTTCAGAGCCAGAAGCATTGCCTTGGGAAAGAGTTAAATTATTTGCTAGATTTTAATCACGCATTACTGAAGCTAAACTAAGAAATCCAAAATGCAGCTTATGGATTCTCTTATTGTTTCCAAAACTGGGGGAAAATAGTACACTACTCTTTTAGAATCTTGGGGATACCCCAAAATATATTCCTGACCTCCCTACTCAGAGCAAAAGTCGCAGGATCATCCTCCTTACCATATTTTAAATGTGTGGCCTATAAAATACAGTTTGTACAGTGGAATAGACATAGTGGACCAGAATAAATTCTTCACAAAGGAAGCCAAAAGAACAAATCCATATTTTATTTTTAGCAGAGATAGCACTAGCGTTGGTAATATCAAGGGGAGATTAAAATAATGCAATTCCATTTCAGAGAGGATTTACCTATTTACCTCTCGGCTTGGACATTTCTTCTCAGTAGGGATGCCAAAAAAATATTAAATGACAAATATCATGGTTGAAGTTTTTGTGTTCTGAATTTAGTTCATATGAAATAAAAGGAAGTTTTCTCCTTACCTTGTGTATGAGGGGATGCAGAATGCTCACATTATTAATTTTTAATAATATGTTATTGTACTGAGGATTGAACTCAGGGATGTTCTATCTCTGAACTACATCCCCAAGCCCATTTCATTTTTTTTTAATTTCATGAAAAAGATCTTACTAAGTTACTGAAGGCTGGCTTTAAAACTGTGATTCACCCATCTCTGCTTCCCAAATACTGGGGTTATAGGTGTACACTACCATGCTTGGCTTTATTATTATATTTAAATGCTATTGAATACAGTGAAGTAATAAAATTAAATCTATATAGCCTGCTCAGAATAACATAATTTTAACCAATGACTCAGGGATTGGCAATAGGTAGCATCAAGACTGGTGTCCAGTTCAGAATGAAGACTTGTTATCTTCTCATTGAAATAATCACCCAGACTTCCCACACGTGACAGGAGATGAGAGATGGTGATTGTAGCATAGGTAGCAAAGGTAGAATCCCATTGGGCTGGATAATTGCAATCACAGTGTTCATTCTAATGCCCTCTCTACAAAGTCCTAATGCATTTTGCATTGGCATTCAAAGCCCTTGAGGTTTTCCCATTAAATGTATCCAGTCTATTACCCACTGTTTCCCTGTATGCACTCTGTTCTAACAGCATGAGACCATTTACTGCTGAAATAAAACATGATACTTAAAAAAAAAAATTGGGGAACTCTTGCTCCCTGGTTTAACAGTATATCTTTCTCTTGTCAGGAAGAAGCTTGTGGAAAGGCAAGAATGTCCTAAAACTCATGGTATTCACACCATTTTGCATATAATAATTGAAGAGATTCACTTTATTTGGAATTAAATAACTTGATTAGACAATGAAATCATTGGTTTAATTTTAGGATAAATAATAGCATAAGCAAGTAATAGTGCTATGCCAAATATCAACATGTTAAATATTGACAATATACTCATATTTAAACACTGAGGAAGTTGCATAGACTGCTAAAAGGGGCAAATTACAAATATGTGCATAAATGTTTATTTCACATGCATGTTTTTTAAAATCACAAGCACTATAAGTTAAGTAATCCTTAATTGACAAAATGAAGCATAATATTCACATGCAAGTTTGCTGATTTATAATATCAGTTTTGGGAGTCTAAGCTCTTCACTTTTTTTTTTTTTTTTTTTTTTGTGGTACTGGTGATTGAACTCTGAACTCAGGGGCATTCTACCTCCGAGCTACACCCCCAGCCCTATTTTTTTATTCTTTATTTTGAAACCGAGTCTCACTAAGTTGCGGAGTGCCTCACTAGGTAGCTGAGGCTGGCCGCGAACCCAGATCCTCCGGTCTCAGCCTCCCGAATGCTGGGATTACAAACGTGCGCCACCACACCCGGCCAGCTCTTCACTTTTTAAAGAATGAGACTATACAGACCTGTTTCCAGAAGGTTCAATGTTCAAAAGGAAGTAATATTAGAAAATGTGCAGAATTGTTTGAAAAATCAGCTGGATACCATTAAATATAATAATAATGAATACCTGGCATGGAAGTCTTTTCTTTTTCAAAAATATAGATTTTAAATATGTGCATATGTAACATACTTGTTTTATAAATATATTTTAAAATAATATATGCGTATATAAACATTTATATATACACACAACAGACCACTAAAGTAGACAAAAATATTTTCTTTACATGAATGAGGAATTCGTGAATGTTAAGTGACATTGCTAGAGTTTTACATTTTATAAATGACCATTATTGAAGCTTTCTTCTATGTAGTAATTGCTTAACTATGGAAAGCTACGTGAAGCTGAAAAAAGATAAACAAAACATGTTTCAATAAATATAAAAGAATAAAACTCATACAGAGCACATATTCTGATTATGATAGAATTAAATGAGATTAGCTATAAGATTACTAGGAAAACCCAAAATATCACTCTTCTTAACAATTTTTAGAGTAGAGATGAAATAACAAGAGAAAATAGAAAATATCCAAACTAAATTACTACAAATATAGCTAAATTATTAAAAATTATTTGACATGTAGTTGAAATATAATTTAGAGATACACTTATTGATTTACTACCTATTACATAAAAGAAGAAGTAAATCAGTGACTTTATATTCCATTTCAATTGCAAGAATAAGAACAGCAAAATAAATTCAAAATAAATAGGAATTGGTGGAGGGTTGAAGAAGAGAAGAAATGACTGAATTGAATAGTAAGCAATTAGGAAGATAAGAAGGCAATGCTTGGTCTTTGTAAAATCAAGAAAGTGGACAAACCTAAATAAGAAATTATAAAAAATACAAATAAGCAGTTGTAGAAATGAAACACCAACTATTACCAATGGATTCTACAGACTTGAAAAGCATCTAAAATAATGTCACCAATATCTATATGTCAAGATTTTTGGAAATAAAATTTAGATGAATAAATGTCTTGAAAAATATAATTTCCCAAAATTGACACCAGAAGACATAGAAAGTCTGAACATCCCTAAACATAGAGATGTTGAATTCATGATTTGAAGAATCTCAAAGGTTTTTTTTTTTTATCTGTTAAACTCTATTAAGGAATAACATCAAAAATATATAATTTTTTCAAGATATAGAGAACAAACTGTTATCTTTTCTATTTTACTCTCCTGTCCTCCCAAAAATAAAAACTAGAAAAGTTTATCAAAAAAGAAATTATAGTCTCCAACCCCTCATTTATGTAGGGACAAGACTTCCTTATGAAATACAGAAAGTCAAACCCAATAATATGTTTAAAAATTAATATGACCAGCTACACTAAAATGCACCATTCAATTAACTAACATTAGAAATGCAACTCATCTATGTAATTGAATGTACTGATAGAAAACAAGAAGAAAAAAAAGCTGTCATTTCAACTGATGCAGAAAAATCATTTGATAAAATCAAACACTGGTTCGTAATAAAACCCTCTGCAGACTACCAACATTCTCAAATAGAAAAAGGACATTAAAAAAAAAATCTACACCATCGTATCAGCCAAGGTTAAATCATCAGGAGATAGAAATTCTAGCAGCAATTTCAACAGGAAAAAAAAATGGTGACAAAAATAGTCAACAGATAACTAACTACAAAGAGGAACAGAGAGAATTTGATAATGCAAGAACAGAAGAAAGGAGGAACAGATACAACCATTAAGGCTGAGGCAGAGTATCCAAGGAAGAAGTAAAAGTCGTCCTGCCTGGCTGAGTTGGAGAATGTAATGGTCCCTGGACCGCAGAAAGTTCATGGGGCTCAGCAGTGCAGAGCTGTCAGCAGGGGATGGTGTCTGAGAAGCGCCCTGGCAAGCTGCCCACTGGGTACCCACAACTCTGGAGAGATGATTGTGACTGGGTGTTCTGCCCAAGGCTCTCTGCAACTGATATAGGAGGAACAAAGCGTCTCCATTCTGCTGTGTCCATGCTGTGCCCCCGGCTGAGAAGGCTTAACACAAGGCCACCATGCTAATGGGACAAGTTCACAGGTTACCCCTAATATGATTAAGTAAAAGCATCCCCAGACTATGTTTAAAACAACTGCTAAGAATTAATCATTGAATTTAGGGACACCATAAAATACTAGATGGCTATAAAATCATTAATTCAATGATATATCACATTAAATCACAAAATATAAATGAAAAACTGATAAATTGGACTTTATCAAGACTTAATAATTTGTTGTTCAAGATACATCAGTAAGAGAATAAATCTTGGAGAAATTACCTGCAATATATATTTAATCAAATAACTTATTTAAAGAGTTTATAGCTCAAAGTGAGTTCAAAAATTCTAGTGAGAGTCAGAGAAAAAAGTTAATAGCTACTGCACAAAGGAAGAAAGACATCTGAGTGATTAACAGCATGTGGAAAGTACTAACATTATTAATCATCAGATCAGAACTATGCAAATGAAGATCACAGTAAGATAACACTCCAACACTGTGTGTGTGTGTGTGTGTGTGTGTGTGTGTGTGTGTGTGTGTGTGTGTGTGTGTTTTATTGGGGATTGAACCCAGGGACAATCTGCCTCCAAGCTATATCCCCTGCCTTTTTTATATGTTATTTTGAAATAGGATCTCCAGAGGTTGCTGCAAATCTCACTAAGTTGCTAAGGCTGGCTTTGAAACTGAGATCCTCCTGTCTCAGCCTCCCAAGTACTGGGATTACAAGCGTCTACCATCATTCCACTATTCACCCATTATGAAGACTAAAAGATTTGACACAGGAAATATGGACAAAGTCAGGGAGAAATTGGAATTCCTAGTCAACAGGTAAGGGTATAAAATGGTTTGACTCCACTGGAGAACAGTTCTCTTACTGTTTTGAGAGTTCCACAGTAAACATCTGACCCTTCCATTCCATGCCTAAATAGTTGCCCAAGAGGAATTAAAACATTAGTCCATGCAGAGATTTTTATTAAACTGACCACAGGAACCTTATCTATGATAGCTAATAACTGGAAAAAGAAAAAACAATAACAAAAGCAACTGTTCATCAAAAAGTGATAGCCCGAATGTGGTATATCCATACAATGGAAATTTACTCGATAAAGAGAATGCATAATTGTGACACAAAAAATATGAGTATAGCCAAAAATCACTCTGAATATTAAGGAAAAAAGACTACACAGAGAACTTGATTCTGATAAAATTTGAGAAAGTACTAATTAAACTACAGTAACAGAAAAATAGATCAGTCCTTACCTGGCAACAAAGGGTAGCAAGAAGGGTAGGATATAAGGGGCAAGAGGAATTTTTTTTGTGTGTGTGGGGGGGTATAGGAATGTCATTATGATTGTGATGATGTCTCATGGTTTTATGTAAAAACTAAATGAATTTTAATTTTTCAAGATATGCAATAAATTGTTAATTAATTAGACCTTAAAGTGCTAAAAAACATTGCGACTCAAAGATTCCTGCATTAACCTTGTTTTCAAAATTACCATTAAACATTTGTGTAAAGAAATCTAGAATGTATCCTATGTAAGCAGGGTTACTCAGACACCAGAGTTCTAATTTAAGGAAACAGAACACCAGATTTGCAGAATACTCAGTGAATGAAGTACTGATAATTAGAGGAAAGTTCTTCCGTCAAAGAGGCTGAGAGTGTGTGAGTGCACCCTTGGCACCTCAATCCAGGCCAGTGAAGCAGAAGAACATCTAGGAGGAGGGCGAGCTCTCTCTCAGAAGAGCCTTTTGTGACCTTGACAAATTGCTCCATTCTCAAAGTGAAATAACTGAACCCTAGAAGGAGTCAGGCTTTTGGGGGCCAGGCGTCTTCGGCATGCCTCTTCTGAGTGCTCTGACACTGCCAACGTGAGGAGGTCACAAGGCTGCAATCGTAACTAACCTACTAGAATAGGCATGGCAAGCAGCTCCTACCCAGATTTGATTCCTGTGTGTGTTTTAAAAAGAGGGAGTTTCACCTACGAATGACCCCCTGCTGCCACTTAGCAATGGGAAGATCAAGAACCTTGTACAGGGTCCACCTTCTGCTTGTGGGCTGACTCTGTGGCAGCAGCTCCGTGAAAGGGCATGTGATTCTCCAGGTCACTGTGGGACCCCCTGCTGCTCTCTCATACCTGGGCTGTTTCGAGGATTAACTCTCTGCCCGACTGCAGGGAACACTGGAGATCGTGACCCTGTCTATCAAGGAAGTGACAAGGACCCTTGGAGAGTCCAAGTCATTCCTACCTTAGAGTGCCATGGGACACTTGCTACAGTTAGGAAAAATTAAAATGTGACCAGACTAGAAAATAGCAACTTTCACAAATCAACCACTTGGAATGGAGGAGATTATTGTCCTGATGGCATTCTTTATTCGATTAGCTGGCTGCTTATGCTATTGAGAACACGAGAAAAGAGGAGCCTTGCTAGAGTCGTTTTGAAAGAGAACCCAAGTCAGCCGTGGTGGCACACATCTGTAATTCCAGTACTTGGGAGGCTGAGACAGGAGGATCACAGGCTCAAGGACAGCCTTAGCAAGTAGTGAGATGCTCATCAATCTAGTGAGACCCTGTTTCCAAATAAGAAATAAAATCGGACTGGGGGTGTAGCTCGAAGGTAAAATGCCTCTGGGTTCAATCCCCAGTACCAAAAAAAAAGAAAAAAGAAAAAAAGAGAGAGAGAGAGAACCCATAGATATTTGGGTGGAAATGAGAGGCCACCAGGGAGAACATGAAGAGCCCGGTGGGCCGTTGGAAAGAAGAGAAAGGAAATTACATCATGGGAAGAAATGCAGGGCCCTCTAGACAGTTCAATGTCCCCTGCCGAAACTGGTTTTCCCATAGAAGGCCAGTTAGCCTTCCTTGACTGGCCTCCCTTTGGTCTTCTCAACTCTGCCTTTGTTTTTGTTTTTTTTTTTTGCACAGAGCTGACATCTTTGCTCAAATAACCTGTCCTCTGGTCTGGCATCTTGTAGGAGAATGTATTCAAACATCTGTCTTAGAAGTCTCATCTGAAGAAAAAGTGAGGGGGCACAAACACACAGTCTGTAGAGAATGAACTACCAATCAATGCTCATCTATTCAGAAAATAAGAATGGTTTCTTCTCCTCAATCATAAAATGCATTTGTCATACTGAGCCATTAAGTCTCATTTATAGCAGGAAAGGTGTCAGTGCAGAGCTTAAATGATCTGCTCAACCTCCCTGTGTAAGCAACGGCCATCGCATGTGAAAGCACTTGGCTCTTTGACACTGTCTCTCATTTTAATGAGCACACATTTATGAGCGTAAGAATAGTAAGTACTCTCTAGTACCCCACCACCGTGAATTACACATACTTCATTTCCTCTTCACATACACCATCACATGCAGGAGTGAAAGGTAGGATCTGGCCAGCTCTACTAGATAAAAACTAAATAGACAACAAGCTGGGCGTGGCGGCACACTCTTAATCTCAGTACTTGGGAGGCTGAGACAGGAGAATTGCAGGTTCAAGGCCACCCTTACCACCTTAGTGAGGCCCTCTGCAACTTAGTGAGACCCTGCTTGTTTAAAAATAAAAAGAATAAAAAAATAGGACTGGGGGTGTAGCTTGGAGGTAGAATGCCCCTTGGTTCAATCCCCAGTACCACAAAGAAAAAAAAATTCAAGAATTTGGTTTTTTTTATTATTTTTTAATTTTTTGAAACAAGGTCTCACTAGGTTGTTGAGGGATCTCACTAAGGTGGTAAGGGGGAACCTGCAATTCTCCTGTCTCAGCCTCCCAAGTAGTACTGGGATTATAGGCATGCACCATCACACCCAGTAGATTTGCTTTTTAGAAATATGTCATCTAAAAAGAAATATTGCATTGCATGAGTGCATAAAACATGAAAGTCATTTATTCTAAGCAAAAAAAAATTATATCTACACACACACACACACACACACACACACACACATATATATATATATATATATATATATATATATATATATATATATATAATTAAGAGAGGTGGGGAGAGAGATCAATGCATCTGTATCACATTTATGATGGACTCAGACCATGGACCTATGTGAATAATGCCGCTGAGTATCCATACACAGACTGCTGGCAGCTGAGAAGCCATCAACTTCAGGGAGGAATTTCGAGGTTTCAGGAGGCCAAGGTTTTCTTTAGCTCAATTTTCTTCTCTTGGCTGAAAGGTTATAGGCTGTATGAAACATGTCGCTGTATTATTTCTGCTTACTGTCTGATTCTCCCTCTCAGATTGAACGTACAACCCTATTCATGGGGGAACTGTTTCCTTGAGGTGAGAGTCAGCTATGCAATTTTCCTCCTCTATACTAGTGATTTCCAAAGGAGAAAGTGACAGATGTTGGTTATACAGTACATTGAGGTAAGTAGTAGTCAAACAATAGTCATAACCCGACATCTTCCGTCTGAGGGTTTTGGTGTGAGATCAATACAGTCTTTGAGCTGGGGAAGTTGGGCTGAGAAGGGTCAGAGAAAAAGAATAGTCTCATGCTACGGTGGCTGTTAAGAAGGAGGCTAACAGCAGAGGGACTGGGGTCAAAGAGCCTAGGAAATCCAATAGGGTCAGTACCCTGGGTAGGGCGGGGGTAGATGGGTCGCCAATCAGCACAGACTCAGCAACAGTTTGAGCCAACCCCACCTGACCTTGACTCTTCAGGACAAGGTTGCACCAAAGAAAAGATGTGAAGGGTTTATTTTCTGAGGTCTCGCACCCTGACTTCTGAATTCTACTTTACTTAGTAACTCAGGTTCTGAGAGGAAGTGAAGAGAGATGTAAGTTAGAGGAAAATCAAGCTAAATATTTTATTTTTAGCACAGTTAGACAAAAAGTGCATCATATATCTATGCCAAAGGATGGGGAGGTGTATTTCTTGAGGGGAAAAAAATATAATCGTTTTAAATTCTAAATGATATCACGTTCCTTTCGATTTTTTGAAATAAAAATAGAAAAGTAATATATTTACTTTAGTAAATACTTTTACCTACTAGAACATTCATTTCTTCTAAATATTTTTGTAAATAACTAATATATCTATTCCATTTGTTAATATATCTAAAAAATTCATTTGTTACTGCATTGTAAATGTTTAGCCACTGTAAGAGATAAAAGGATAAATCAACATCAGGCCTTAACATTTGAACATTTAAAAGGGGGAGAGGAAGAAGAAGAATTAATCTTTAAAAAATCAATCATTCACTAAAAATATGGTCTTCCACACACACAAAAAAAACCTCATGTGAAATCTTGGAAATTCTAGGAAGCATGACTATTTATAGCTCTTTATGGCTTATTAATACAGAGACATTCCCAGTAAGCTATTTTAACAAAGGGTTTTCACAGATCCACCACCACAAAAAATGAAAGTCAATTAATGTCTTACTGAGTTTTTGACATTTTGTGTTCCTTTTCCTAGAAACCAAGAACTAAAATTATGATAATATTAATAATTGTATTCTTTTTCGAGAAAAGGTAAAATTGATTCCTGATGAAGGATGTTTATGCATGAGCCTTCTAAAGCGCATTTCTATAGGATCTCAGTGGGCGCCCCTCATTTCTGGTGCTTGGACTAGCATCCCTCAGTATCCACCTGGTGACCTCTCCCCTTTCCTGGCAGAGCAGCACACAGCTCTACTTTACTTCTTCAATTGGGATCTTGAATTGGGGAAGAGCATAGACAGACACATGCACAGGAAAGATGGAGGTAGCCATAGAGCATGCTATACAATGCTCACCCTTGGCGTTTTGACATTTTTATAGCAGATAATCCTTTATCCCATGGGGCTATTCTATGCATTACAGGGCATTTATCAGGATCTCTGAATTGCACCCACCAGAGTTCAGTAGCACCTCCAACCAAGTTATAACAACCAGAAATACCTTCTGTGTGGCCACAAGCCCCCTGGGATATAAAATCACCCCCCCACACACACACAGTGGAGACAGATTGATGTAATTTATACAAGAGAGGCAGACAGATATAAAGACCGTTTTAAAGACAGAGAACACATTAAAAATAAAATAAAATAAAAATGTCCTCCCATATCTCACCCTTGACCGGCCAGGAACACTAAAATAGCCTACTTTTTCTGGATTGAGGCATCACTTTACTTTGATTAAAATTACATTGGCTGGCAGAAAGCCCTCTGTGAGCCCTCAGGCAGGTGAGACACCTCTTTGAGCTTCCCATGGCCCTGCAGAATTCACTATGGTATGGCACAATTACGTGCAGGTCAGGGACCCAGCTTCTCCATCACCTGGGATTCCATGGAGGGTCTTTTATGATGAGCTGTTACTCACAAAGAATAAAAACTTGAGAGAAATTGGACAGTCTGACATTCTATTTATTCTGAAATGCAAAATATCATTTTACATCAACAAATAAGTAACCCATTCCTTGTTTTCAATAGCACATTATAGTACATGGATAGTCTACCTAACTAGTGTCTGTTTGGTGATATTTAGATATAATAATACAAAATGAATATGTATTGAATATTTTTATTTTAAGAAAAAATTCCAGATTTCTATTAAAAGTGGTAGCAGGTTAATGTTCTACTAACGGGTTATAATGGCATTTGCCCAATAACCTCAAAAACTCCGAATTACCAAAATTGTAAAGTTTTGCTATTTAGAATAGTGAGCTATTATATTGCATTTTTAGTTTAACTTGCTTCTTATGATTACAATGCACATATAAAAAAAAGGCAACTTAGACCCTATCTAAAATAAAAAAATAAAATAAAATACAAAGAACTGGGGATGTCAGTCAGTGGAAGAGTGCTCTTGCGTTCAATCCCCAGCACCACAAAAATAAGTAAATAAATACATAAATAAATAAGTAAATAATCTTTTCTTCACTGTGTATTGCAAAAATAAATGTTGTCATCAATTTAAACCTTAATATAGAAAATAATTTTAGAAGGTATATGAAAAAGGATTTTATTTCATCATCCTAACATCTGTTTATGGAATAGTGACTGAATCTCATAATTCTGGGAGAGGTATAGATGTATAAGAGAGGCCCAGCCCCTCCTTTGTCTCCTTTTAGTGTCCTCACTAAGCTACAATAAACTGCTTAGTCAGGTTTGTAAGTATCCACTAGATTGTGACAGCCCAGCGCCCAGTGGCCCAGACCTCACCTCTCTGCAGGGGCTCTTCCACCAGCCCCTCGCTCAGCCTGCCAGGACCCTTAGTTCTTAGGACCATCTTTGCCCTGTGTAGGGTGAACAGTCTGGAGGTCACAAGCTCTGAATCTGGTGTAAGCAGAAGGGTAGAGACCACAGGTTTGAACCAGATGTTAGTAGGAAGTGAGAAGCCACAGGTCTGGACCTGATGTTAGCAGGAGTTTGGAGGTCTGGGCCTTGCATCAGCATAGGGTGGGGATAGAGGCCAGGATCCCTTGTCCAATATGGTCACAAAGAAACAAACCCTTTCTTGGCCTTAACAGCTTATCAGCTAAAGGCACCTTCAGACATCGTTAATATTCCTTGGTTTCTTACTTAAAGCTCAGTGCATTCCAACACATTACTGCAGCTTTGAAAAACAGGGAAAAGTGTGATGTTTTAACAGTACATATTCATGATTTCCTGATGGCGATGGCCTGATCACTTTCATTTCTAACCTCTTCATTATCATCATCATCACAGAAAATTAGGGGTAATCTTGTAAAAGTTAGAGAGGGTGAGAATTTTGAGACACATGCCAAAGCTATTTTCCTACTTCAAGGATTCCTCAATAACCATGAAATAATGTATCTTGATTTTCCACATTTGTGGGGTACAATTTTCCTTCAGGGGTTCACTTTATTCTCCATTTGAGTTTCTACTGGGTTTTATTTCCAATCTTTGCTATTATAATGCTACCACAGTTGGAAATTGATGTCACCTTTAATTATGCTCTGATTTGGGACAAACAAATGTGATTTCCAACGCAGAGAAGACATGCTGGGTGTCAGTCATCCTACGGGACAACAGGCCGGGCTCCCAGCAGAGGTTTGCTTGGCGTTGGTGCATGTGTTCAGAGATGCTGAATCAAGATCCTTGTGTGTCAAAATCATTCTGCAAAGGTCTACTGATATTCTTAAAGTTGGCCTGTCATCACAGGAGACTACTCAGGGCACCTTCTGGTTCTGCAGAATGTACATCCCAGTGAATAGTCAAGATCACAGAGGTCTACCAGTCCCAGCCTGGGGCAGGCATGAGTTCACAGGGGCATATGCAGGCGTAGGGGAATATCCACGTGGCTGATGCTACACGTGTGCAGAGAAAAGCAGTGCTTTTTGGCTATAGTTCTGTGCTTTAACTTGTGTACACAGGAAAGATTCCCTGAGGTAAATATAATAGGAACTAGGCTTTGAAGATGGGTTTTGGTTAGACACAGGCAAAGGGAGTAGTGCTGGGGAGGACATAAAGGAGAATCTGAAAGATGAGAGCCGGGGGCGGGGGGGAGGGAGAGAGAGGGGGAGGCTGAGACTAAGCTATAAGAGAACAGCTTAGATCAGGGAGAAACCCACAGATCCTTCCACCAAACAATATCAGTCACACTTCCATGGGGAAGAGTGAGGAGAGAGAAAGAGAGAGAGAGAGAGACAGAGACAGAAACAGAGACAGAGAGAGAGCGGGCCAGGGGCAGTTTTAAGCTTCACTGTGGTGTTCCCCAAACATCAATAAAGACCTGGAGAGCAGAAAGTGCATGCTTGGGGACCGCAGGAGACCCCGACCCAGGCAGGACCATGCAGGGTGCACTGGTTCAACCTCGTGCATCTGTCCACCATCCACCAGCAAGACAGTAGGGTCCTTTGCTGGAGCAGTCTCTGTGAGGTGCAAACCAGGCTGTGGTTAATGGAGAGAAGTTGGTCCTCTCCAGAAAGGTCAGAAGCGAGAGGAGATACAGCATCACAAAGGTCAGAGGTCATAAATGGTGACATCCTGGCTCCTTGTAAGAGCCACTGCATGCTTGTGCAGTAAAAGTGTTATAAAGAATGCAGAGATCAAGTTTTTATTTTAAATTTTGAGTCAAGTTTTTTTTTTTTCTTCTGGTGCTTAACAAGAAAAAGTCTTATTTCAGATTTCCATAGCCACATATTAAAATGTAATTTATTGATGGTCAGAAATCATACATGTTGCGGATATTTTTGTGCTAAAGAGAAAACTCAATACAGTATTGTAAGTTGCACATATAGTTTTTTAACCTTAAATTTTCTTTTCATTTAGTAAATAATTTATTCCTGGGTCATGTTTAAGTTATAACGTCATCATTAATAATTCAAAACTATAATTCTATGTTTTGTTTGTTGGAGAGCAAATCTACATCTTCTTTTCAAGGAAAAAAACACAACTCCTTATTATGTTTAAACAAAATAAACTTCTTTATAATAAGAGGCTCAACTTGCATCACAAAACAAGCATGACTTTTTAGTCAGTGCACATTTTGAGCTACCGACCCACAGTGAAGCAGCAGCAATCCTGGTGGCTCTGAGTAATGACTTGTGTGACAGCTCCTTGGATCAACGACTCCACATCAATCCTCCTGAAAATGTGCCCTTCTCTGAATTCCAGAGCTGCTTTAGTGTTGTTAGTTAATTGTGTTTGAGGAATAAACAACCGCTCCGAGATATAATGGGGAAACAAATAACATCAGAGTCCTCCCCTCCCCGATTAATTAGAATCTGATACTATTTATAACCACGCCGCCGTCTGCAGATGCTGAATGCTGAGACAGGAAACGCTTCCTCCTGTGTTTTCCCTGAAAATACTCAAGTTCCCTGTTCACATTCTTATTTATTCATCATTTCACATTACTAAAGACCCACAATACCGTTTTTGACATGTTTGTCTTTCTCTATGATATCTAGAACAGTCCCCCAAAGAGTCGCTGCCTTCTCCCTGGAATGGTGCTGACAGGAGGAAGAATCGTGGGAGTCGACGTCAAGACAGAAGCACCATCCTAACGTGAAGAACGCGACACACAGAGAAGCAATGACTCATTGGTCTCCATCTCAAATGAAAAATAAAAAGTACTGAGCGGTTCAGAATAACCCCGCTGTCTCTCTCAAGTCAATCTCTCTCCCTTCCTTTGATAAACACATGAGTGGAAGAACCCTAGTGTTCACATCTGTATCGCTGACAATGGTAAGGCTCTCCAAGACACAGATCTCAACTTATTACTGCATATTACTGGAACCTCAAAATAAAATGCCCTGAGTCCAATTGTTCTAACCTTAACGTTTCCATTATTGATCCTGCTGCAATAGTAAACAGGGTATGAAAGCCACGTCCTAAGACATATACTGCTTATCATACAGTGATCTTAATATCACTATAAGAACAAAAATAATTAGAAATTGTTGAAGATTGTCAAGAGACAGGTAGTCAATCAAATTAATACATATGACAGGTTTCCTATACATTAAAAATGACAGAAAAGGGAAATAAAAAGAGAAGGGAATTAAGTATTTTTAAGTAATCTATTTACTAGGAATTTTTAAATAGGGACAGAATTAATTTTAATATTGAGTCATATGTGTTGATATTTGAATATACTAGATTTATCAATTCTCATGTTTATTTGCTTATTTTTTGCCATAACTGCAGTTTTTGTTAGTTATTTTTGCTACTATAACATCACTATTCCCTAGGACTATCAACATTTGTTACTAAAAACAAGTCAATATATAATATTTAAAAGAGAAGCAGTGGTCACAGGAAATCTTATATCAGAGGAACAAGCATTGCATGTGTATATACTTGGCAAAAATATTGGTGTCAGGACCATCAATGCTTTTACAAAAAAAAATGGATTTACCTAACTGATTGAGAAAAGAGTTCACCATTGCAAAATGTGCAGCAGAATTGGAAAAAGGTAGACAGAAAAGAGATGTTACACATCCCAGAAAAAAAAGGAAGGCATTTTGTATTTGAAAATGCATAAAAAAAATGCAAACAAAATATATTTGAAAATATGTTAATTATATATGTATACATATATATATACATGTATATATACATATATGTGTATTAGCTATATAGCTTATAGTGATATTAATATATTAGCTAGGTATACAAGTTAAACTATGTGTTTTTGTAGTTAGAGACTTTCATTTCATAAAATCATGAGTAAAGTTTGTGATTTGTTCCTGTGTTTGCGCTGGCTTTAGCACTGATACCATTTTATTTACCCAAGCAGCATGATTACTGATGCCTCCTATCAATTTTTCTATAAGCTTCCAGATCTTGAACACAATCTCTATTTTTTTTGTGTGTGTGGTACTGGGAATTTACCCCAGACACATTCTACCTCTAGCTACACCCCCAGCCCTATTTTAGTTTTTGTTTTGAAACATGGTCATGCTAGGTTGCTGAGAGACTCACTAAATTGTTTAGCCTGGTCTTGAAGCATCCATCCTCCTATCTCAGCCTCTCAAGTACTGGGATTACAAGCACGCACCACCACACTTGGCCATAGTGCAGAATTTTAAAACCAGAACATAAAGGCTTTGTTTGTCATAAATGTGTGTGTGTGTGTGTGTGTATTTAAATATTTTCATAATTTTATTTTTCAAACTTGTTTTTTTAATGAAATCCTCTTTCCTTTGACAAATGTGTATATATATATATGTATATATATATGTACATATATGTATATAAATATATATATATATATATATATTTGTACAGGCCCATTTTTTTCCTCTGTTAATAAATGAAAACTTAATTTAAAATCACCCAGTGAAACATTTTTTTCATGCTAAAAAGTCAAGGATGAAAAGAGAAACCAATGATAATTAGAAGGTGCTGTGATTGTCTAAACCCAAAAGTCTCCAAGGAACTCAACACTTCTGAGCGTTCTCGCTCTGCCCACCTTCCCTGCTCTCGATCACTGGATTCTCTGACAGTATAAAGGTTCCTTTGGTTGTCTTTTGCAAGGTACGCACTCATTTATCATTGTGGTTTTTCTCTCCAATCTGCAGTTGCTTAAAAACAATGGCACACTATAACCTCATTTCCATTACCCTGACAACACTGTTTTACAGATCTTGAACCATGCGGTATCTATGCATGCACTCAGCGATTGCTTTCAGGAAGAAGTTAAGAATAGAAAAACCTGCACCATTTAACACAAATCCGCAAGTCTATAGTTTTTCTCTACAGTAACTTGATGTTTCCTGGTAAAGACATTCATATATGAAATCTCACTATATTTTGGAATCTGCGTGAGCAAACGGTGCTGCCTAGTCTACTTAGAGCCGGCACTTTACCTCACTTTCAGGTTCCCTTGCTGGGGCTGCCCATCGTAAATGGATAGGATGTCAAAATCCTCCTCAAGCGCGAAGGTGTGGAAGGACAGCTGTATCCTGTTGCGCTCGCCCGTGATGATGATCCAGGTGCAGTTGGCGTAGTTGGGGTAGCCATGGGGGAAACCAGGACTCTCGATAGTGCCGTTGGGTCCCTGGACCAGGCCTCCACAGTTCTGACCTGTGCAAGAAAACATGCACACACACACATTAAAAAACAACAACAACAAAAAAACCAGTATGTTAGCCATCTTTAATCTGTGATTTTTTTTCTTACAAAATTTCAACCATTGGGTTCAATTTTTACGATGGCTTATTGTATAATTCTCATGTGCAGATGTTGAATGACAATCTGTATCTCAGCTCTGGGGTGCTGAGAAATAGAAACATGATAAGAAGGATAGAGAGGCAGAGGTGGCACACACCTATACTCCCAGTACTTGAAAGGCTGAGGCAGGAGGATCACAGGTTCAAGCCCAGCCTCAGCAACTTTAGGGAGACCCACAGCCACTTAGCGAGACCAAGTTTCAAACTAAAAACTAGAAAGGACTGGGGGTGTAGCACAAAGGCAGAGTGCCCCCTGAATTCAATCCCCAGGACCAATAATTAATTAGTTAATTAATTAAATGGAAAAGGAAAGGAGATAAAGAGGCAGGGAGCTCTACCAACATGCATGGGAATGTATAACAGATATTTAGCATCCTTTCTGCCACTTGCAAGACAGCCTCATCAATTTCGTGCTACAGTATGGGGGAACAAGTTTGGTACTGATGACCTGTATAGTAATATGCTGGCAATGTTGTCCTTAAGCTCCTTCTTGGGGAAATAGCATCGCAGAAAACTCAGCATTGTGAGCATGCGTACATCCCTACACCCAGGTATCAGTTCATCCAGGTGGTGTCTGCAGTACATGATGATGAGGGCAGTCAGGGACAGCCATGGCCAATACGACAACTGAGGACTTGAGTTTGTGCCGTAGTGGCAGAAGTCCTATATGATGCAGAAGAATATACGACCAGGGGAGCTTATCTGGTTGACAACAAAAAGCACGAAGCAAGAAAGTCTAAATGGTGTGCGAGTGAGAGAGCCCCCCCAGCACACTGAGGACACGAGGACACCCCACTATCGACGCCTTCGTACTCGCACAGCTGGGGTTTTCTGGATGGAAGAGGAAGGACCCGGCATGTTGAAATGACGGCTGATGGCTAAAGAAGACCCTGAGTTTCAGCAGGACAGAAAGCTCTGAGCCAGCCTCAACCACCCTACACTTCACTCAAACTCTCCTCCAGCCTCCCGAGGGGTGAGGGTGGCTTTAGCATGTAAGACCCACATGAAACAGGGGAAGGGATGAGCAGCCGCGGCCATCGCCACCCCTGAAAAGTACTCAGGTGTGGTTGAGGCTGAAAGGACACTCAAAACCTAGTTCCCTCAGCCTCTGCTCCCAAGACTTCCTGTCATTGATGCCACCAAACAGTCCCTCTGCCAATTATCAGACTTCAGGAATGGCTCCCCAGAACTGCCCAGGAGCCAGCTGCAGGCACAGATGTTCTCCGTGGAGCTTCCACTGACAGGTCAGCTTCAGGGAGCCTGGTGGCAGCCACAGTCTCCATGTGTAGCCGTCCAGCCCAAGCCTCCCTCAGCCCCCTCCCTGCCCAGCCTCCCCATGCTTCTCTCTCTCCTAGCGTCCTTCCTCCACCTGCCTTGGCTCAGGGATGCCCTCCTGGTATGCTCCCCCTGCCTCCTCTCCCACGAGACCGCTTCGCTTCTGCTGGACCAGGCTTCAGCACCCTGCTCCCTTGGCCTTGCTTCTTCAGCACTCTTCTCTTCGGTCACCTCTAACTCTGCCTGCTGTGGAGATGCGTGGGATGAGGGGTCAGACTCCATGAAAAAGAGCAGGTGCTCAGGTCAGGAGATATGATCCGACATGGGTGGCTCACACTGCTCTGGTACACACACTTTAGTAGTCTCTGCTGTAAACACCATCATCATGCAAGGGAACAAATTGCTCCTCTCCAATCATTCCAGTAAGTGGTTGGGCTGAGGTAAGCTATTATGTAGCTCCTGAAAATTAGTTGCCTTCTTCTCATCTTACTCAATCTGGCCATGTTCTGCCAATGTGTTTTAAATGGACTTGAATGTTTGTGTGTGTGCATGTATGTATGTCTGTGTGTGGTGCTGGGGATTGAACACAGGGGCAGGCTACCTCTGAGCTATACCGCCAGCCAGTCCTATTTTATTTTATTTTATTATTTTGAAACAGGATCTCGCTAAGTTCCTGAGGGTCTTGCAAAGACGCTGAGGCTGACCTCGAATCTGCTATACTCTCCTCTCAGTCTTCCCAAGTACTGGGCTTAAAGGTGTATGCCACCATGCCCCACTAGATTTAATGTTTTGACATTAAAAATATTAGGAAAGTCTTGAAGGGACCTGGGCACACTCCGATTACTGCATGCTGTGTAAGCACTTGAGCACAAGCATTATCCCAGCTGTCATTGTTGAACTGCAAACAGAAAATTATTCCCAACTACATTTAACACCTAAAATGATGTTTCTCAATAGTAGGTCTCAGGGAGTTCAAATCTTTCACAGCAATATTATCAAATGCTTGTGGGAGTTTGCTAAATCTTAATAAAGAAGATTTAATGAAAGGGATTTATGAGTTTAAAACCAAAGAACTAATAAGAACCCCATTTTCCACTAAATTTAAATCTAACAATAACACTATAGCAAGTAGATATTAAAGCTGTAGGGTTTTGAAAGGTCTTTAAAGAAAATAGCTTTTCTGGTTTATCTAGCAATTCTTACTTCACAGTAAATCAAAAAAAAAAAAAAAAAAAAGGAGGTCTTGACTATAAATTGGAGGAAAGAAAAACAAATTCAGCAGAAAACTGTCAGCTGGAAAATACTAACAGACCCACTGTGTTGAACCAGATAATAAGATATTAAGCAAATTCTAAGGAATGGCAGCCTGCATGTAAGGTCCCAAGTAGTACAGTGTATTTTTGTAGAGTGAGTCATATTTGATCAGGGTAGATTATTCCACAGGCTCTGTTAGAAACTTTGGGAACTGCTAAAATATTCTAAGCAGAGTGTGTCTCGTTTCTGGCTGTGCTTTCTCATCAACAGAGAAGTTCTTAAAGTTTCTATGCCTAAAATAGAGTCTGATTTATTTAGTCTGGGCCAAGAATATTCAAGACAATCTTGAAGAAGAACAAAACTGCAGATCCCATGCTACTTATTGTTACCTCTGATTGTAATAGGACAGCAATTAAAATGGTTTGATTGGTGGCAGGCAAGATGCATGGCCAGTGAGTCAGAAGAGGAAGTTCAGAAACTCATGGGGCACAGACACCCCGTTGTTGGGGACCCAGCTACTGCTCTACACTGGACAGGGCTGGGGAAGTTGACACACACTTGGGGAAAGGGAATCTTTATTCCTGCCTCCCGCCTCCTGGTCAATACAAAGATGCACCCCAGATGAATTGTAGTGCTAAATGTAAACATAAAGTAATCCAGGAGTTAGAAATATTTTTTAAAAATACCTTCACAGGTTTATACAAGCATTTCCTAAATTGGGCACAAAAAGTAATCATAAAAGCAATGAATTTAAAGGAAATCCCCAAAGAGAAGGTGTTTGGAATACATATAAATGATGTATACATGAAGTAATGGGAAAACTTCACCAGTTCAGAAGAATAAGCAACATGATAGAAAGAACCCAATAGGTAGCTAGAGACAGAGAGAGTGGTGTTCCTATAACTGGTGTGTGAACTAGAACCTCTTTATTAAGATTAGCAAACTCCCATAAGCCTGCTTTCTCCTGGGCCAGGACCCATTGTGGAGCATGAGGAAGCTGTGTTTTCCCCAAATTGGAGAAAACAACTTTCTTGACCTTTCTTTGTAGAAGCACTGGCCCCACCCAGACCCACTCTAAGCAGGGTCTTGGGTCCCATAGAGAGGACACAGTTTACCAGCAAGTTAGTGTCTGGTGATCTATGAAACTATCCCAACGTTTATGAAATAAAAATACATGAGCTATGTTAAAATAAATATCAGTGTAAGCAACATTATATCAGTAATACTGATCAGAGTCTCTTGGGATAATGATACTAATTACATTCCCAAACTACCACCGTGGAATTGAAGAAATTCTCCTTAATAAAAACTGCTTTGAAATTGTTGAATCTCAGCATCATTGTTATCTATGTAATTTCCATTATTCCTAATGCACACAAAGCAGAATTTATTTCAGGTGTTATGCTAATATATAGTCTGACCAAAGAGGGCTTCAATAGAATCAAGTATTTTAATTGAGTAAAACAGGTACCAAATGAGTGCATATAGATTATATGTTATATTTGTGTAAGTTTTTTAGAGATTACATGCAATTTCAAATAAGTAATAGAGTATGGGACTTACCTTTAATCCCCCCAACCAGTAAAAGCCAACATTAGGATTTTTCCTCAAATATTCTGAGTGAAAGTTTATCCCAATGACCTTATTTTATTTTTCTCTGGGTTCTTACACTCGCATAGGCAATTTCTTGCTACAGAATACATTCCAGTATTCTACAAATGTTTCCCTTTTAAGTGGTGTACATCTAAGCTTGATTTATACATTAGCCTTATATACAGCTTTTTAAAAAAGCAGATTAACTGTAAAAATTTAATTGGAAAACATTTAAATACTACAATCATATTTTAATGTTTTTCAACATGAATCTCTCCTAACTACATTTGTAAGTTATATTTCCTCAAGGCCATAAAATAATCTGTAGTTTATTTCTGTGACCATTTCAATAATTTAGTTAGAAATGAGTTGTGTATTTTACAAGAATGGAAAACTCAATTATTCCTGAAAAAAAATGGGTCTTCTTTCTTCCAGTATTTGTGCCAGAAATTACCTTGAAACCAAATATCAGTGGGAAAAATAAAGAAGAAATGTGCATGTGTGCATATGTGTATGAATATGAATATATGTATATTCCTATAGATTTGTATTTATCCCAGTGATACAGTGTTTGATTATATATATATATACATATACATATATACGTATATATATATATATATACATATATACATATATACATATATATATATATACATATATACCAATATTACATGACACAGTCTCCTGTGCAATGTTGCATATATAGATGTTTTTGCTGCAATAATTAAAAATTTTGAGTAAGTGCCATGATTTTAAGAAATCCATATCTAAATAATCTAGTAATTGAATTATATTATCTGGAACATCTGGTCCTCATCTTAAATAATCAACAAAATGTTAGCTATAGAGGCCTCATACTGCATCAATTTGCATAGACTTTCCACCCAAAATTTCCACCTCAACTGTGGTCCTCAAGACCACAATTTAAAACCAGAGGATTAATTGTAGTCATGTTAATTCTGTCTTATCCATCTTTCCACGCAGTCTTAGCTGGCCATGAAAACAGTCCTATGTAGTGATTTTATGGGTACGAAGATGCAGGTGAAAATGAGGTGAATCGTCCAATGCCTTCCATAGATCAAGCAGGGCCTTCCAACACCAAAGGGCAGTGCTGTTATAAGTCCCAGATGTGCCATTGTAGACACAGCAGTGGAAATGCAGGGCATTATAGACCTCAAGTATGCCTATCAAGGCTTAAACGTCCTTCATAGTGAATAGCTTAAATTGCAAAATAAAATGGTGGCTAACCACAGACACTTAGGGACTCAAGATATGTAGGGACCTTAATGTGAGAACTTCTTTAAAACTAATTGCTACTCATTGCAAAAATCAAGGTGTAGCATCAAAGGAGAATGGGTGTAAGTACCCCTGAGGACAGCAAAGTCCATGAAGTCCTTTATATAAAGCAGCATAGTATTTGCATAGATCATACTCACATCCGCTTGTATACTTTAAATAATCTCTAGATTACTTTTAATACTTAATGCATTGTAAATGCTTTACAAATAGGCATCACGCTGTACTGCTTAAGGAATAATGACAAGGCAAAAAAGTGTAAATACTCAGTGGAGATGCCGATTTTCCACCCAAATACTTTCTATCCTCAGCTGGGCAAGTCCACAGATGTGGGGCCCATGGACTCAGAAGTCCATGGTATACAAATGGTCTAGATAGTGGCATTAGAAAGAAAAGTCACTCACAGCCCTAGGCCCCAGGATGATTATTGCTGTCACTCTACCGAGCACTAATCTACACTCAAATGCTGTGATGGTACCTGGTGTGCCACGTCTGAGGAGTTTGCATATGGAGGGTGTATTTGCCAGTGCAGTAGACTGAACAGGAGCCAGAGAGAACTGGAGCTGGAATGATTCTCAAGTCCAGGTGACCTCATCTGACTGGGGGCCACTGTGCTTCTTCTTCTGAGGTCAAAAAAGCTGACCATTGCCTGAGAGGCAGCCTAGGGAGAATCTCTAGGCCCTGCTGGGATGTATCCTTGATGATAATTAGAAAGCAGAGCCGCTCTTGGTCTCCCAGAAACACATTCCATAAAAGGGGGCTCGCCGGACCCACAGCTACACCCTGTCAAACTCAGTCTTGAAAACATTCAGCAGAGAAAATGATGCTGTGGCCGTATCCTTTCCAAGATTCACTAAGCTGCCTGCTCTCCGTGTTCCTCATGCTTGGTCTGTCCTCCTGGGCTCCTGGGCTTTGATCTGTGAGCTGCGTATTAGCTCCTACCTTTCATTTCCTAGAATAGGGTATTAGCTGAGATGATTCATCTGTGATTCATCCCCATTCATTGCAAGTACTTGATGAATAGCAGTGTACTCAAAGAAAGGTCCCCTTAGATTCCATGTGTGCTAGAAATTGTTATTTCTAATTCTGAGTCTAATCATGATGACCCATTCTTAGTGAATAGTAGAGATGGGTATAATATTTAAAGAGTCATGTGCTAAAATGGAATTATACTCAAAGAAATGTCCCCTTAGATTCCACATGTGATTAAAATTGTTGTTCCAATTCTGTGTCTGATGGCCTGTTCAAAGTGGATAGTAGATATGGGTATAATATTTTAAAAGTCATGTGCCAAAATGAAAGTATACGCAAAGAAAGACCCTCTTAGATTCTGTCTGTGGTTGAAATTGTTGTTCCCATTCTGAGCCTGGTAGCCCATTTTTAGTGACCAGTAGAGGTGGAGATGGTATTTAAAAACCCACCCAGCCTTGGAGGTAGACAGTAGCTTAGCCTTCTTTGCTAGCTGCTAGAGCTTTTATTCAGAAAATGCCTCATGATAAGAGAAAGAACTCCTTGCCTCTGCTGTGCAAAACTCCTTCCCAAGAGCAAGTGCCGGGTCACTTCAGATATGTTTATATGGAATTTGGTTTAGTGATCCCAGGAAAATACAGTCTATAATATTCAATGAGTAAAGAAAGCCGTGCAGGAATTGATACCCCATGCTGGACCCTACCAATAAGGAAACTCATCCCAAGAGAAAAGACAGGTGGGACCACGGAGGGAGGGGCAGTCAGGAGATGAGAAGGATAGAGCAGTGTGTAGGTATCTATAGCTGCATGGTCCTGTATCATTTAATGGAGTAAATTAATGCTATGCAATCATCACAATTGGACATCTCCCTGGGGTGGTCAACATTCATGGCCTTTATGGTTCATATTCTATCTGCAACAAGCCCAGATTACCACATCGCCTTATTTGTAAAATAACACAATCCAAAAGGGGAAAGAAACATTAAAACTAAATATTTACTACCCTCCTAGGTGGTAGTCTCCAGGCATTTCTTAGACCATTCTGCAAAAATATTAATTCGTGGCTTTCATATCAAGTAAATTACCGTGCAAATGCAAATTTAATTACTTCCTTTCAATCAGACTTCTGACCTCCACAGTCTCCTGCTCTGAGGCCGTGTCTGTGGTCACGCGGCACTGCAGACCTGGGGGTCTGTCAGGGACCAAACCCGCCCACTCTCATCCCAGTACCCAGGTCCTTCTCAACTCTCCCGCGAGAGGAACAGGTCCGCTGTGATTACCGGAAAAGATTTTATTTCCCTTAATGATTAAGGAGAAGGATGGACTGCTAAGTGGCTCCTGAATTTCCAATATCAGGAGATCTCAAATTTCAATAATGGAAGGAGAAGTTTTGCTGATCAGATAAAGCACTCTGGGAAGGGCAAACAAATTAAGTGTGCATTAACCTCTGCCTTGCCTTCTGCCGTCTCCCGCTGCTATTTCAGGGTCTGGGTTGCTTGGAAAACAATTAACTATTACAAGACCATGATTCAAATTGCCCTTCCTAGGACTCTGATGAAGGTGCTCCCAAATGAGAGACTTCAGGCAGGGACAACATGTCCTGAAGGAAGTTACAAAACATGGTATTCTCAGCACACGATGGGCAGCTGAATGTCAGCTCCTGGAGCAGAGAGCCATAGGGTTGGTTGAGTTTTAATCCCAAATCCATAGAGGGGATTACTTGCTACAAGAACGAAAAGGACACATTGAAGTCAGTCTCTCCCTGCAGTCTCCTCTGCTGCTCATGAAGAGGCCGCTCAGGTAGCCTTACAGCAGGGGAACCATGGGTGCCTAATTCCTATGGTTCATAAAAGGAAATGGAGATTTTCACTGCACTTCTAAAGAAGCATGACCATTCTCCATCCCACTAACATTTGTTCTTATAACCACAGGTAGGTTTGGTCTGCTTAACTTCTTTCTTTCCCTTGAACCCACCAAGCTTGCCTGCCTCAGGCCCTTGCATGTGCAAATCCAGTTTCCCTGAGTTCTCTTCCCTCCTCCTCCCATGTCTGACCTCCCTTCATGCAGGTCTCCGTGCAAAATGCTTGTTCCTGACATTCACAACTCAATTAGCCATCGCCTCCACCATCGCACAGACCCTACACTTGGTTTCACCTGCTCGCAACATCTATCCCTTGGTGGAGACGACGTTGACTTGTTTACTCACTGTGTATCTGACCCAAAAGACAGTGCAAACTCTCCAAGAGCGAGGGCCCTGGCTGCCTTTTATGACCCCGTTTCTAGCCCAGTGTCTGGACTCAACTCTCAATCCTTGAAGCACAGGAGGGAGCCGGGAGCTATGCCGTGGGAGGCTGGCTAGCTATTCAACACGTGCACACTCGCGTGCAAGGAGGGGAAACTCGTGACAAGGAAAGGGACCGCAGGCATGTCCTGCACTCAGCTGATCATCAAAAGCATTTCGAATGAAGGTGCTTCCCTGCGCACTGCAAAACAAGAGTCCTGTGGTCTCAGCCGGGTTCAGGAGCCCCAGCAGCAGCAGCTGCCGAGACTCACTGATGCGTCCCTGGCTTACTCGAAGCCACTTTCTCTCCTGCTTCTGTGTGCACAGGCAGCTCTGCTTTTTATTGTGAAGAAAGTCCGAATTCAGGGCAAGGCAAAGGCCCCGAGCCTCCTGGTGTGGTGTCTCGGTCTTTCCCTTGCCACTGCGCCCCGGTGAGGGAGCTCGGCTACCTGCAGTGCTCATATTCCCACAGACTGAGCTGCTGCTGTGTCAGTGGGAACAAAGGCGATCAGGGGAGACGCACTCCAAATGGGAAGGCAGAGGCATGGCGGAGGGAGGGACGGAAAAGCTCTGGGCTTTGGACCAAACAAAACTGAACTGTGATTCACCCCAGCAAGGAGCGTCGGGCACTGAAGGAGCCGCCTCCAGGATATTAGCCTGTTGTCAGAGATGTGAAAGGAAGATGACACCAATTTTGAAAATTGTGGTGGTTACAGATAAATCATGTTGAGTAGAGGTAGAAAGTGGAAAGAAAAAAATATATATATTTCCATCATTAAAAAGAGAGAGAGAGAGAAGCTGGACGTGGTGGTGCATGCTTATAATCCCAGTACTTGGGAGACGGAGACTGGAGGATCGCAGGTTCGTGACCAGCCTCAACTACTTAGTGAGGCCCTAGTCAACTTAGTGAGACTCTGTTTCAAAATAAATAATAAAAAATAGGTTGAGTGTGTAGCTCAGAGGTAGAATATCCCTGGGTTCAATTCCCAGAACTACAGAAAAAAAAAAAAAAAA